>PVKY010013104.1:0-11170 GCA_004027775.1 Bradypus variegatus | reverse complement strand
AGGGAAGGTTGTTAACAGCTTTAGTATGTTCCCACAGTTCTTTTAAAAATTTAACATTGTCTTCCCCTCCCACTTTATCTCACCCCTCCCTTCCCTTTTTGTTTTTCCTTCTTTAAATAGAAATTATTGTTGATGCTTATGAGAACTATAGATGCAGGTTCTTATTCAATTTAACCCTTTAGGGACATTGAATTAAAAATTGAACAATATTTATTAAAATACAAAAATACACTTTTCTCACATTACAATCAGTGTTCTTTTGTTGGCATTCCCCAATCCCCCCACCCATCCCAACCCCTTTCAACTCTGAACCCTTCATTTTTTGTTAAAGCTAAAATAATAAATGAAAGAAGTTACATCATTAAATGGACTAGAATAACAGAGATCTCTGCCTTCCCCACCCATGCCCATCCGTTCTGTTCCACCTCCTCCTGAGGCAGGTCTGGGAGAAGGAAGCCTTCTCTCACTGTGCTACATTCAACAGGACTCCATGCAGAACTCACTCATGGGTGCATATGGGTCACTTTTGTTTTAACTGTGGGTTTCACATTTTTGCGAACCATCCTAGTTGAGAAAGCACCATTACTTTAAATGAGCCTGTGCCCTTTGTGTCTCTCCTTTTTCTTCTCTGCTCATGTTCTACTCCCACCCTGTCGCTACAACCAGTTGACATCAGCTGTAATAATCCCTAATGAATCAGCATTTAGAATAGTCACCAAATCACAAGCACGAGAAAAGCTTCCACTCCCCCAAGCTCCCCAATCCCAGCCTCTCTTCCCTCTCCACCTTAAAACAAGCAAAACCTTTTTTAAAAATCATAAAATGCCATCTGTATCTATACGCATTTGTCAGATACCTGGAACAACAGGTGGACATGGCACAATGCTAATTTACGGCCTCCTGTGAATACATCCTCTCTGCTTCTACTCCTTTTCCATCCTCTCCCTGTTGCCGCACCCCTTCAGGGGCCGCCTCCTTCTCAAGGGAAACCCTGAATACACACATGCCTCACACAGAGTGGGTTAAGCCCAACTGCAGGAATGTGGTGCAATGTGAAAGCATTTGACTTAGAGCTATGCCAGCTCCCTTCCTTCTCTCCTCCTTCCTAAAGCGCTGTGTCAGGCGAGGCACACACGTGTCCCAGCGCACCAACCAAGGAGACTTGTACACATGGACACACAGACTCGGCTCCTTTAAGGATTCGTTTCAATTTTGGTGATTTTCCTGTTTAAAATACATTTACAGATCTATCTTCCCCCGGTCTCTGAAGAAGAGAAAATTGTTGGCTCTCAACATTTTGGCACAGTACGAATTCTTGGTGCTTTTTTTTTTTGTATTTTTTTTTAAATAAGATAAATCTGCAAAGTCAGCTCTCAGCTTAGGAAAGACGTCTGTAGAAATGGGTATTTTCTTGTATCCTAATGAAGCATCTTCTAAAAAACGACAGAATCAATCTATCCCCCTCCCCCGGGCAGCCCTCAGCCCACCTCTTTAGTGATGTTTGTTGTTGTTGCTGTTTTAGTTTATCTTAGCAGTTTCAACCTTATACCAGAAATCCTTCTGGCAGCAGAGCAAGTTGATGTGTGGCTTCTACCCCACAATGTTCCCAAGATTACCCCTCCCCTCCCTTTAAATAGAACTTACAAGTTAGAAAATAGTTGTGTTTTGATTTTTTGTTTTTAAATTTTAATATAATCTGTTTCTTTTACCAGCCCATAGATTTTAATATATAAGCATATACAAGAAAAAGTCTCTCCCCACTCTGTACAAAAGTTGCTTTTTTTGTGTGCATTCTATTGCATTTTATAAGTTTTTGGGGGGAGGGGGAGTCATATTTGAGTCTCCTGTACCTTGTCCTTGGTATGGGTCTGAATTATATAAGGTTCAGAAATAGTGGTGACTGTGGGGTGCAGAGAGTTCCCCAGGCTGTTTTCTGTCCAGTGGGCCCCATGTGCTGGTTTGTAGGTGTTGTAGTTAATATGGTCATGAATTGTGGGCAGCACTACCGCCCCCTCACCTGATACACCGGATGGAGCCACTGTTGCTGCTGTGGATGCCGCCGCCGGGATGTCTTCATCCACCTGGATAATCTCAACTGTCCGGGCGGCTGTGACTGTACTCCGCTGCTGGTGTCGTTTCCGAAGTTTATAGAAGACAATCAACATGGCGGCAGCTAGCAGAGTCACTGCCACAAAGCAGCCAATGATGATCTTGGTGGTCTTCATGACCTCATCCAGGCTGGTCTGTACCTTGCCATTTTCTGCCGTGGGTATCACCACCTGCTTGGGCACACGGGTGGTCTGAATGAGCACCGTGGTAGAGGTGGTGTATGCCGGCTGGTAACCAGTAGACGTGGTAGGTACAGGTTTGTACTTGCGGGTGGTGTCCTCAGGCGAGATCTCAGTGGTCTCCACTGTGACTGTGGTAAAGAAGCTGTAGTTGGAGGTGTTGAGCTCGGCCGTGCTCACGTTGAGGTAGGCCGAGGCATTGGAGTTGCCTGCCACATTGGTCACCATACACGTGTATACCCCAGTGTCTGAGAGCAGCACATGGGAAAAGTTCAAGGTACCATCGTTGAGAACAGAGATCCGTGGGTGGCGGGAGGCATGGCTGAGCACTGTTCCATTGGGCAGCAGCCACTTCACGGAGGACATAGGGGGAGTCCGACACTTTAGTTCTGCCATCCGACCCTCAGAGATGTTGAGGTCCCGAGGTGCATCCATGATGAAGGGGGCAGAGCACTGAAAAGAGGCCTGGTCCACCTCTACCAGGTAGCGGCCTCGCATGTGCATGGGAGCATGACAACGGCCACAGCAGGTGGAGTTAGTGGGTATGTACTCCCGTAGCCACCAGGCTAGCCACAGGATGTCACAATCACAGTTCCAAGGATTGTGGTGCAGGTGCAACTCCACCAGATACCTCAGTGGGGTGAAGAGGTCATGGGGCAAAGAGGAGAGGTTATTGTGAGCCAAGTTGAGTTCTACAAGCGAGGCCAGCCCATCAAAAGCATTCCGCTCAATGGAGCTGACCTGTGAGTTCATGACCCATAGCTTCTTGAGGGAGCTTAAGCCATGGAAGGAGCCAGGCCTGATCTCAGGGAAGTGGTTCCCTGACATTTCCAGCTCCTCCAGCCCCACCAGGGGGGTGAGATTGGGCATATCTTTAATGTTGCACATGCCCAAGTTCAGGTACTTGAGGTTGAACAGTCCCTCAAAAGCCCCCTCAGAGATATACTCCAGCTTCTTGAGCTCCCCCAAGTCCAGGCGCATGAGGGAAGGCACCCGGTTGAAGGCATATGAGGGGATGCTTTCTATGGGGTTGTTGCGGAGCCAGAGCTCCCGCAGCTTGGACAGGTACTCGAAGGCCCCACTCGGAATGACTGTCAGCCAGTTGTCGAAAAGCTCCAAGGTGTTGAGGCTGGCCAGACCATTGAAGGCCCCCACCTCGATCTGTCGGATGGAGTTCCTGCCCAACTGTAGGACCTCCAGGTGGTGGAGGTGTCGGAAGGTGTCAGCCTGGATCATCTGGATATTGTTTTCCATGAGGTTGAGGTACCGGGTGTTGGAGGGAATACCCTGAGGGACCTCCGAGAGGCCCCGGCGGGTGCACACCACCTTGCTGAACTGGTTACTGCAGGAGCAGACGGAAGGGCAGTTCTGGGGCCCAGCTGAAGCAGCAGCAGCGATGGCTGCACACAGAATCCACACTTGCGCCGTGAGGTAGACGACGGGGAGCAGGACGGCATTCCAGGTGTGGTGCACAGTTACCTGCCACAAGAGCTTCATGGTGTGGCACGTTCATAATTCACCATCGCCTGGGATTTTGGCTCGGAAAGGAGAACCAGCCCTACCCCGGCTTAAGTGAGCTAGGAGCTCCTCTTTCCATCTGGGGAAGGAGGTGGGGAGGGGGCGATTAGAGAGAGGGAGATCAGCCAGGGGAAAAAAATCATGCCAAACTCAAGAGAGGACCCTCCTCTCCCGGCCCTCCCCAAAGGCAAGCCTTCAAAACGCTCAGACTTTCTCTCCCACGCTGTAACCATCCCCACCCAATTCGCTGTCACCTACCTCGAAAGGAAGGAAGGAAGAAATTGGCGTGGGGTCCTTACGCTTTCTCCACAGGAGCTGGGCACATCGCTTCCATGCTTACTTCTTAGTTTTTATTAACAAAAGGGGGGAGTAGTGGGGACAGGGAGGGCAGGGGAGGGGAAGGGAGGGGTGGGGGAGACAAAATGGCTTCTAGTAAATCCCGAGCAGGATACAGTGAGCCGCGGAGTTGAGGCGCACCCGGGCGAGCCAAGGCCCGGCGGGCTATGCAGGTGCATGCCCCCCCCTCGGCCCGGGGAGCGGCGCCACCAGCGCTTCCCTGCTTTGTCCTTGGACCTTGGCACTGGCTCGCACTAGCCTAGAGGGAAGACGCTTCATCGCCAAAGTGTGCCTCCGGCGCCCCCAGCCCTCTCCCTCCACGGAGGGGAGTGAGGGGGCGCCTCGGAGCTTCCCAGGCCGCGCGCTCCCACGGTCGGGCCGCTCCTGGGCTAGCGGCGGCCGAGCGCAGTCGTTAGCTCGTGGTGCTGCGAGGGTTAAGAAAGGAGGTGTTCGCGGCTCCGTCGCCCTCCCCAGACACACACCCCCTTTTTTTTCCTCGCCTCTTAAGGGTTAAAAGGAGAAAAACTGGGCTGAGTTTTCCAGTCTGCCGTTTTCTGCCGCGAGGAGCAATAATCCGTCCAGCCCCCAGAGGGGCAGCGGCGTGAAGGGAGCGCCGGGACCCGGTCCACTGCCCGAAGAAGCGCGCGGCGGCAAGGGTTGTGCCCACACCCGCAGGGCCTTTCAGGGAGTCCGGGGGCGGGCGCGGGTCCGGCGGCGGCGGCAGCAACCTCCGGCGACGCGCAGCCACCCGTCGCCACCCGCCGCTCCCTGGCCCGCGACGCCCCGCTGGCTCTGTCTTTGTAGGAAGGGAGCAAGTTCGAGGCTTCGGCTCCCGGCGCCTTCAATGGCCCGGCTGCCCGCGGACTGCTGCAGCGGCCCGAGCGGCGGCGGCGTGAGCAGCAGGGGTCGCAACTGCGGGAGACGCTCCGGAGCCCGGGAACATGGTCCCCGCTTCCTAGCGGCGGCGGCGGCGGCGGCAGCACCGGGCCCCCTGCGCTCGGCGCCCACGGTCTCCTCCTCGCGCCAGGCTCGCGGTGTTGCAGGCAGCAGCCACGCAGACTGCTCTCTCATCCTTTTGTCCTTCAGTCTGAACGTGAATGTACTGCTGACGCATACTGTTCTGGGGAGAAGATTAGCGTGATGCAGTGCTCTTATGTATTAACACCGCTCCCCCTCCGCTGCCTTCCCTCGAGGGGTTAACGCCGGGGGCTTCCAGCGCCGCGGCGGCCCGCGCAGCGCCGGCTCGGGAGCTCCGCGCCTCCGTCTGACTTCCTTCCTTCCTCCCTTCCTTCCTTCCTTTCTTCCTTCCTCTCCCCCACCCCCCACCCCCCTCCCCAGGCTGCTTCCTCCCTGCTCCCTCTAGATGAGGGGAGCAGGGCCGGGTGCGAGCGGGGGAGCGAGCTGGAGTGAGCGTCAAGTAAGGGGCCGCGCGCAAGTCGCAGGCGTTCGCAGCTATTTTGGTCCGCTCGGAGGGAGCCGCTGGTGGCCGCTGATAGGCTGGAACCCGCGCGGGGCTGCAGCAGGAGGGACTCGGGCCGGCCCCCGCCCTCCGCTCCGCACCCGGGCGCCGGGCGTTCTCCCGTTCTGGGCGAGGTGGGCTCAGGGGCCGGGAAGCCGGAGGCGCGGCGGCCCGCGGCAGGACTGCTGCAGTTGGCCGGCGGCCCACCCGGACCGCGTCATCCTCACCCCCGCCGAGTGCTGACGGGGCGCCTCGCGGCGCGGCCCGGGCCGCGTACTCGGAGTTCGAAGCTGTACGGTGGGGACGCAGGGGCGGCGGGGGCTGCCTGGAGCCAGAAGACCGGGAGCCCCGACTTAGCGGCAGCCCTGCTACACACAGATGTCTATTCTTCCGCCCCTTCCCCTCCCTCGCAGATTTCCTCACCCTTCTTTGGCTTGAAATAATAGTTGTTTTTTTAAAAGAGGTTTGCGGGGGAGGGAAAACTGTGGAAGGAAAGACCAAGCGCGAGGAGCAGGGGCACTGACAACCTGGAACAGCACATCGGCGGGCTGAAAGGATTGAGGTGAACTCCCAGAACCCACGGCTCAACCCATTCATTCATGTAGCTGCAGCCGCCGCCACCCACTCTTCGTGGCCCTGTACCCTCCCTTTGCTTGTCCTCCCCTGCGACTAGAAAATGGGAGGGGCGCTTCTTAAGCCTTCTGTCAGTCCCGGGGGCTTCACCAGCCCTTCTTTCTTGCAGGGACTCCCTGAGAACTGCGTAACGATCTGGAGTAGTAACGCTTTGCTGCGAGGAGAGACCTTGGCCTTGTCTCTGGTTAAACGAGACCCTGGGGCATTTGACAAACCACTGTGGGAAAAAGGACTTTTACCCACCCTGGAAAAGATTTCTCCTTTCTCTGCCTGATGGGGGTGGGGGTGGGGGCTAAACCCTGGAACACCCATCCAGTGTTATATGGCATGTTAGATGGAATCGATTTAGTACCCCTTCCTTTCAAGGCACTCCACACCCCACTCCCATCTCTAATAAGCATGCCTGTTAAACCCTTATCACCTACATATGGGATATTGCTTAAATACCAGAGGTCCTGGATTTCTCAGCTCTCTGTATTCTACCACACTTAGATCTCAGCCTTGTCTGCTGCCCCATAACCTGAACCTTTTGTTAAATATGCTATGGAATTCTTGAAGTCCTGGAAACAGTTCCAGTGTAGGCAAGTTGGAGTTCCCATTCTTTACCATTCCATTCTATATTTGCAATCAAATAATAACACTAATAGTTAACATTGAACCCCTAATCTATATGTACCACATTAATCATCCCAACAATCTTACCCATTTTATAAATGGGTTCAATATGTTGTCTAGAGTCACATAAGTAAGTGGTAGAGCTGGGATTTGAAACCAGGCAGAGCTCAGATGTCTAGGAGCTTGGGCATGGAAGTGATCCCCAGAGTTTCTCCACCTCAACAGTCATTTACTGGGGTGTTTATCCACTAGGTGCTGTCTACTAGACCAAGATCTTATATATCTGTTCTCATTTAATCTTCATTTACCCAGTGAATTAATTACCATAATTGTCTCTATTTTACAGATGCAGGTTCATACAGGCAAATAACTTACTCAAGGTCATATACCCAGAAGGCAACAGCCAGCATTTCAATCCAGGTCTTTAACCCCAAGTCTAGTGCTTACATCACTGTAACAGAAACATCCGTTGTCTCTACTCTTGCTAGAGTAAATGGTAGAGGCAAGGAGGAGGGGAAGACAGCATCAAAGTTCACTGAAGAGTCCATAAAAGATACATAAAATGAAAGGTGGTTTGGGAGGGACTGAAAAAGGAAAAACATCTTTTATTTAACTGGTTTCACTCACAATGACTGATCAAGAAAAAGAATGAGTGAAACAGAGGTAAGTCAAACCCTGATGCTAAGGTTTAGTTCCATCTGGACTCAAGAGCGGCTCATTTGGCTTTCTTGACAGCAGCTACATCCACATGTCCTCATCTTCAACCAGGACACTCCTCTCTTGTAGACCCAGGGAAGGTGAACCTAGTCTGACAGGGATCTCTGGAAGAGAATCAGAAGCTTGCTAGTGAGAGATTCCTCCGTGCCACAGCGTGAGTTGTGCCGGAGGACACCCTGGTCCAGGTTTGGATGGCATGCTAGAGTATGGCTACCCTCCCTCCTCAGGCAAAAGAAAGGCTCTGTCTGGCCCTATTGGTTCAGCTCCAGGCCCAGCAAATAAAAGAGTCTGTCCTCATCCTGTGAGAGTAGGGGAAAGGGTGGGCTGACATGGGTCAAACCAGTGTGTAGTAATGAGATTGTCTCAGTAAATTTTTGTGGCTGACGTTGATGGAGGTGGATTATGCCCAAGTTCCGTGCAGCCCATGAAGTTTTAGGGGAACTGCTTCACCCTCTGTAGGCTAGGTGGGCTAGGAGAGCACCATTGAAGGTATCCACTGGGCTAAAGAGGACGCTCTGGGGCCATCCCAACACAGCCCTTCTGAACTGAAAGTGGCACCATCACCTCCAAACCTGGTAACTCGAGTACCATTTTGTCATGGTCTGTTGCTCCCCAGTTTCTGACTTCTCTCTCAATTTAGAGTGGTGCCACTAAGGAATAAAAAGGAAAGAGGAAGGAAAAAACGCTGGGTTGAGAATGTTTACACTTGCTATGCCCAGTGAGATTGCTGTGATAAAGCTGGAGACAACTGAAGAAGCCAACAGTGATGGGGCAAGGCCTGTGTCAACAGCTTAATATCATAAAATGAGCCCTGCACTAAGATTGTGATACTTGAATTCTAGTCCCCATTCTGCCACTGATTAGACATATGACAAATCTTAAAACAGCTCTGTATTTCAGTTATAAAATTAAGGAAATGGACTAGAAAGCTTGTTTCAGCTCTTATATTCCATGATTCCAGCCCCTTCTCAGATACATAACTCCGTGCAGAAGGTTGATCCTTTGGGATTGTTGCCAAATGCTGGAAATGAGCCATGAAGTTGAGGAAAGAATGCTTCTTTCAGTTACTCTAGAGAGCTCCACAGTTCCAGAGCAGAGCAGATCAGACTGTTTCCCAGCTACTAAGAAGACTCATAGATCACAGAATGTTAAAGGTAAAAAAGACCTTGGAGACCACCTGAACATAACCTCTCATTTTACAGATGACGTAAATGAAACTCCGAGAAGCAGAGTGACTTATCTAAAGTCAAATGACTTATATCAGAGTCTGTCCCTTCTGAGCTCAGCCCCTTGGTCAAAATGACAATATATTTATCCAGTTGACGTTTAAACCCGGTGCTTGACAGACGTTTCCAAATGCTGTCTTCTGTGGTCTTGTATGCAGGTGCTATAATTAGACTTTACTTGACTGAGATAAAGGTGGGTCTTCAGTAGAGTCATTCTGTCATTCAAGGTGACTGTGCCTCCCTAATAGGAAGTGAAAGAAATGGTCATACTGGGACTGAGGACTAGCTGACCCAGCCTGGATAACTGGGCTCCTGGTAGCTTTCATACTAGACCATGCATGTGTGAGGCATTATCCTGAGCAGCCACTAGATGTCCATAATGCCTCATAGGGTTTGCCAGGCATGCGCAATCTTTGGCAGTGGACTATTTTGCCTCCAGTGGGCTTTTGGGTCCCTTAAGGTAGGTTCATCAGCATCGGGAAGATCACATGCTCCCTGAAGCTCTGGTTCCCGTTTGCAGTATTGTTGGGCTGTCACACCCCCACTCAACACCTTTTCCATTTTTTTACTCTTTTATACTGCTGTTCGAGCTAAGAAAAGAATAGGAGCAAAGAAGAAAAAGGGATCTGAGAAACAGAAGAAAAAACATCAGAATACAAATTGCCTTTCACAAAGGGATGACACCAGTTGATTGACAAATCAGTAATAACAAAACAGTGTAAAAAATGGTCTACATAGAAATGCTCATCTCCTCCTACCCAAGGCAGTGAGCATATCATGTATGTATGTATATATGTGTTCTGGGGGCATAGGTAATATAGGCAGTCTCTCACTCACTTCTACCCACATGTGCAAATACCCCTCCAGGGTCAACTGGTCATGTCATTTGTTTAATGGATAAAGTCACCCTTGCAAAGGAGGATTCTTTTTCTTGCCTATGATCCACTTGCAAGGCTGTGGCTATGCCGTTACTACCCATAGCCACAGAGGGTATGGATTTTATTGGAGGCCAATGATTCAGGGTGACACAGCCATTCTAGAGTTACCCATTCTAGTACCCCCAGAATCTCGGTTCTTTTCCCATGGGGACTCTGCTCTTAAAAGAAGTAAAAAGAAAGTGGACAAAAAAATCACTTACCCTGTAGGTCCAATCCAGAGCAATTTCCAAAACCTTAGCTAAGAAAGGACCAGATGCTTAATAAGAATAGCAAAGAACTGCAGAATGGAAGGGCCTTTCTCTCTCCTGAGGTGAATTCCCCAGGGCTTGCAGTTTCACTATGGGCTGTCAGGTCTTCATGAAAGGAGAAACTTCCCACCTACCCCATTGTCTCCTCTTTTGGAATAGCCATTTGGTACCCACTCTAGCCACAACCAACTTCATGGTCAAACAGGCCAGAGGGGCCCAGCCAGGAGCCTTGAAAATGTCCACTCTGCAGGTGCACTGGCCTGTCACAGGCCCTGTTGTTTATCAGTCCCTCTAATGGCCTGCGTACATCACTGAGAACAGCGATGCTAGTAGCAGCATTTACTAGGGTGTTGATAGATGCTTGGCACTGAGCGAAGCAAGTTAACACATGATAAATCCTCAGTAGTTCTGTGAGGTGGGTACCATTAGAGTCCCCATTTTGCAGCTTTCTTAGAATCACGAACAAATGATTTCCCAAGACCACTGCAACAAATAACTACATGATAGGTAGCTTAAAACAACAGAAATGTATGTTCTCACAGTTCTGGAAGCTAAAATTCAAAATCTAACAGGGCCATGCTCCCTCAGGGGCTATAGGAGAGAATCAATTTCTTGCCTTTTCCAGCTTCCGGTGGTTTCCTGGACTTATGGCCAATCATTCCAATCTCTTACCTCCATCATCTTGCTGCCGCCACCTCTTCTGTCTGACTCTCTTCTGTCTGTTAAAACAATCTCCTCATCTCAGTATCCTTAATTAATTACATCTGCAAAGACCCTTTTTTCCAAATCACCAGTACTAGGGATTAATGTGTAGACCTATCTTTTTTTTCTTTTTTTTTTTTTGTGGTGGGGGGTCACCATTCAGCCTGCTACAGTGACAGAGCAGGTTTCAATCTCCAGTCTGCCCAGAGTCTAAACCCTAAGCCACCATGATACCTGTGATGTGCCATTTAAGAACAACAAAGCTGCTTAACTTTGCCTACAGGCCTTTAAGCATCAGTGCCCTTCCTACATCTCTGACCTCAAATTTTATCAGTCTTCCTCTTCATTCCCTGTATTTCAGGTACAATGGTCTTTCTCCTGGAAGGAGAAGGAAGGAGTTGGTATTCCTCGTTAGGGCCTTCACATTCTCCCCTGCCTGTAATGTTCTCCCCCCACATCTTCAGCTGGCTGGCTCCTTCTTGAGCTTTCT
>PVKY010013103.1:0-11175 GCA_004027775.1 Bradypus variegatus | reverse complement strand
TGAGGTCAACCAGTTTGGGGACGCTGCCATACCCAAGGGACTGCCACTGTTCTGGGTACAGGGAGTTTAAACAGTAAAGGTGAATTAATAAAGCCCAAAACCCTCAGTCGGAAGCAGAGTTGGAACCATATTTTTTAGAACTCTTATTCCCTGCCAAGATTCCAGCTTCATTTGATGTTTTGAGAGGTCTGGAAAAGGAAGAAGCCACCATTTCTATAAACTCAATACCTAGCAAGGTACATGACACATCTTGAGGAAAGTTTAGTCAGTGTTGGTTAAAGGTGTTTATTTCATGATTTAATGCAGTGACTTTCTCAAAAGCAGAGGCCAAAAGAAAGTATACTGCTATCCAGGCTGTTAGTAAGCAGAAAGAAAGGGGACAAAACCTTAAATGAGAAAAATAAAGAAATAACGAGAACAAAATTGGAATTAGCTCTAGCTTTGATAGTCGGGGTCTCACAGAACCTGGAATCATGGAAAGCCCCCCAATAGCAGTTAAATCAGTGAGATCATATATACAAGCTCTTTATTTCCTTCAGTTTTGTTTTCTTGGGATCCTGTCAGCAGGAAACTGCCTGCTACAGGCAATTGCTTGCATTTGGTGATCAATAGATCAAGGAACAGTCAAAAGAAATAGGAATATCTAAGAAAGGATGGCACTGGTATCAAGGAAAGTGGACAGGCCAACAAAAATACTCGGTTTAATTAGCGTTTTTTGGACCCGGGAGTTTCTGAAAACTGTCAAGTCATAGAATGTGTAGAGAGCATCTGGCTCCATTGCTGGAGATACTTCTGACAGCACTGCCTCCTCCTCTTCAACCTGTCCCACTCGAACACAATTTTCTTCTCTTCCAAATGCTAAACTGAATATCCTCCCTCAGCCCCACTTGCTTCTTTGCTCATGTTAGGACTTTACATTTTAGTAATGACAGTAAGCTCTTCACTGAGCTCCTGCCATGGGCCAGCCACTCCACATGTTTTATTTAATCTTCACAACCAACTCTTTCTTGTTGAAAAATGAAATAACTGAAGCTTAGAGGTGAAGGAAACTGCCTGAGGTCACAGAGCTAGTAAGCAGAAGTCTATCCTAGGTCTGCCCCAGATCCATGCTTGTCTGGATAAATTGTTTTGTCCCTTGTAGCTTTTGTTCCCTCACTGCAATCCTCCTTCCTTTGGGATGGGCTCCTAAGGCTCTCCTTCTGACTTCTTTAATCAGGCATCTCATGTCCCACCTGGGCCCCGCTGCCCCCGGGACTTTTCTGTATTTGACAGTACAGCTTCAGTGCCTTTGCAAGCAGATTCCCTCTTGAAGGTTTTGGATGGATTTTGCATTTCTAAATATATACACTGGAGCTTAGGAATTACAATCAAGCCTTTTGCCAAATGTCTTTTATGTTCTGAAAAATCAAAAATAACAATAATAATAATAAAGACAAGCACAAAAGAGTGGCCCCAGGTGTGTTTTCAAAAGATATTTCTAGAGTGGTCTAATTTCACAATAGATTAACTTTTCATTCACCATCATGGGTGCCTATTGGGAATTCCAATACTCTTGAACAACACTGCCAAAAAAAATGACTAATGGTATATTTATTCAAGCACGATTCACTCCGTTGGAATGACAGACACAAACTCTGGATACAGAGAACCATGTGGAAGCCCACGGGTGGATACATTTACATAGAATCCCATTTCCTTGTAGATGAAAGCCCCCTTTATTTTACCTCTGTGCAATATTGCTTTTTACATTATACAATCACAAAGGAGGAAAGGTTTTTGACTGAAAGCCAGCTGCAGAATAGCTTGCTAAGCAAAAAGTCGAGGATCCATTGCCAACACCTCCAGAAAATTCTTTTGGGGGTAGGAGAGTCTTCCTTGTGATGAATGATTATTTTGACTTGATGATTTGTCACAGTTATACTAGAAGACATGCCTGCATTTCCTTCCAAAGGGCCCTGTAACACCTTCCTCTCTGCCATTAGGTACAAATGGGGGTTCCCCAAAATTGTTTTAATTGACCAGAAAATTTAGCCAAATCTCCAGACCAGATGGCTGTAATAACAGCTTCTACTAAAATCTTGTCTTAATATTGAGAAAAGGGCAGATTTCTTTTCCCCAAAATCTTTGAGTTTGAAATTGTTGGCCATTTTATTTACTACCACTTATTCATATACTGAGTAATCTCATGCTATTTGGAGGGATCTCTTTTAACTTAACTTCCAAGCAACAAGTCCTTCTGAAAGAAGAATTTACTGAGTTCATTGATTCTCTTTTGGCAAGCTTGCAACTCCTGGATTTGGACAGATTAAACATAATAATGATTTCCTATACCAATTCAGAGGACATTGCCTGAAAATTCAGAAAGCTTTTCTCAAACTCCAGGAAATACGAAATGGAAGAGAAAGAGAGAAAGGAAATGAATCCTGCAGAATACATATTTCCAAAACCAAAAGGACAAAACAATTCAATGAACATATATTAATCTTTATTCTATAACAGAGACATAAATAATTTTATGAATTCATATGACCCGTACAAAAGACAAAAATAAGATATTGCACTAAGTTTAAATACGGGATATTTGGATTTACTAGTAGTTAAACAGATAAATATATACAATTTAAGGAGTTAAGGCAAAACCAGATGATACTTCAAACACAACAGAAGGTTTGAAAAATAGGTATAATTAAAAATGGGAGCATCCCATCTCCAGTTAATAAAGTGGTCATGTCTAAGGAAAAAACTCCTTTAGGTTTTTAATAAAGCAGTTATTATCAATCATGTTAATTAAAGTTGAGCAATAAAGTAGAGGATTCCCTGTGGAGGAGAGCTGTTCTGCCGAGAGTTGGGGATTGAGCACTTAGAACTTGGGTAAGCAACTTTTTCCTTGTCAGAATTATGATCTATTCTTCCTATTAGAAAATATAACTTGGAAAATATGACTCTTTCACATATATAATTAAAATACAACTATGAAGCATCCTTTTTATAATTTTATTTTTTAGGGAAGTCATGTTTCTGATCTCAGAGTCAAGGGCAAACCATTCATTCCCCTGTTTGTAGAGAAGACACAAGCCAGTCACTGAAAAACAGTTCCCAGTTACCTTAGGAAAACAAAATAAACTAAATCCAAAGGAATAAAAACACATGTAATCAATATTTCAACACAGTATACAGTTCTTTGGCAGTAATACACAAATTGTTGATTGAAGTCGAACTTAGAGTTTTCTAATTCTTAGATCCAGATGCCAGTCTTTAAAAAATAAAGAAATAAAATTCCACATCTGCAACGAATTCAGTAATTTCAGGAAACTAAATTCACGATAAACCTCGCAGACAGCTTTTAACTGTTACATTTAAGCATAGACAGGTCTTGTCTGCTTTGAGTCCCAATCCAAGTATACTGAAACACACACACGTAAAAATAATCTGTGGAACTTTGTATTGGTTTGGACAGGCCTAGAATCCTTAAAGAGAATCCATAATCACCCATGAGAAACCAATAAAAAACATCAATCCGATGATGAAAAAATGATCTTCAAATAACGCAGGGGTGGATAAACATCACAGAGAAAGCAAACTCTATAGGGGGAACACCAGAAAGCCAGAAAACGTGGAATACTGCCAGCCTCCAACCAAATTACCTTTCTCCAGTTTTAGGTAAACCTTATCCTCCTTATCTAGGTAGAGCAGGACTCCATTAGTGGCAGCTTCACGAGTAACGTCTTTGTCCCCAGCAAAGGCAGATATTACCGGTTTTCCATTTAGCATCAGGTTAACCTACAAGAAAA
Organism: Bradypus variegatus; assembly: GCA_004027775.1. NCBI lineage: Eukaryota > Metazoa > Chordata > Mammalia > Pilosa > Bradypodidae > Bradypus > Bradypus variegatus. The sequence continues at coordinate 7,384 of PVKY010013103.1, read as the reverse complement.
AATGTCACTGAAAAGCTGTTGTTAAAGTAAAAACATATTCAACATCATGGGATGGAGAACATCTTCTTGACCAAAAGGGGGATGTGAGAGGAAATGAAATAAGCTTCAGTGGCAGAGAGATTCCAAAAGGAGCCGAGAGGTCACTCTGGTGGGCACTCTTGCGCACAATTTAGACAACCCTTTTTAGGTTCTAATGAATTGGAATAGCTAGCAATAAATACCTGAAACTATCAAACCACAACCCTGAACCCATGAATCTTGAAGACGATTGTATAAAGATGTAGCTTATGAGGGTGACAGTGTGAGTGGGAAAGCCATATGGCCCACACTCCCCTTTGTCTAGTTTATGGATGGATGAGTAGAAAAATGGGGGAAGAAAAAAACAAACAAACAAAGGCACCCAGTGTTCTTTTTACTTTAATTGTTCTTTTTCACTTTAATTTTTATTCTTATTATTTTTGTGTGTGTGGTAATGAAAATGTTCAAAAATTAATTTTAGTGATGAACGCACAACTTTATAATGGTACTGTGAACAACTGAACGTACACTTTGTATGACTGCATGGTATGTGAATATATCTCAACAAAAATGAATTTAAAAAAATATATTGCAGATAATGAATAACTTCAAAGGATGACAGGTGTGGTAAAATACCTGGAGTTAGGACATACATACCCTTCCTTGCAAATTAGCCAGCTGAGGTGGCTAGACTTAGTCTGTATGCTGAGCTTTACTTTCTCCCATAGGGATTTTCTTAAATGCCTACAAGAGAATACCATCTATAGAAAGCAACCTCACCCTGTGAAAACTGGCCTCCTTTCAGAACATAAATTAAGCGTACAACTTTATTTACTTTTCCACTCAACAGCAATCATTTGATAATGAAGCAAACCAGTGGCTTCCCAGGGCATCAAGAAAGAGACGGAGTGCCCATTGGCCCGACAAACCCAGTTACAGCAACGTTCTGCCAACATCCTTGCAGGCGATCGTGCAACTGTGACATGTACCACGCTGAAAAATCATTTGAAATAATGGAGAATATGCATGTGTTTGTGTGTGTAAATTCTTTTTGTTTTCCCTGATTAAAAAAAAAGTCCATTAAAAATAATAATTATTACCACCACTGGAGATTTTAATGGTGGATAACTAACAAATAAGCAATGCAAAATTCTGTTAACTTTCCTCTGTGCTATAATTTTTATTATGCTGTGTCAGACATGACATAAATTTTTAAATCATGCGGCTTGGGAGAAGTTTTTCCATGGAAATAAATTTATTTAGTAGATATTCATCTCTCTGAGGTTCAAAATGAGCTTGAATAAATTAAATCTGAGGCTGGTCAATTTATCTATCCACTAGAATATGTAAAAGTCGCGAATGAGTGTGTAATCTGTCCTCTATTTGGACACAGTATGTAAGTATCAGGCATATGCTAAAATGTTTTCTAGAGTTCCACAGACACGTATTTGTGCTATTTGATATTAGCATATTTGAATATTATAGGAACTAGCTCCACTGTTACCTTTTTAGTGTAAACTTACCTGAGAAAGTACAACACAAAATATAGTGTTAAATGTCAAATTGCAACTGATAAGAATTCACTAGCATCAAAGTAATGAAAGATAAACCATTTAAAGCCCAAGCATAGCATACACTTTCTAAAAAATATATTTATTGTTCCATTATGTGTTTATTTCTCATGATTAATTTCATCTCATAGTTTCAACAAAGACAGCAAATTTATTGTATTTATTTGTTATGTACTTGCAAAGCTCTGCTAGTCTTACAATGGTTTCCTTACAAGTTCAAATATTTTTTGCATGTGCTACAAATGAAATCAAGATCTTATAAAGAGATTTATGTCACTGAATTTCTAGTAAACCATGTTTTTTAAATGTTTGGTAATTATTAATGACTTCAATAGGTTATTTTTCTATATACTATTTGTCACACATCATAATTTATGTTATAAAGGAGAAAACTGGAAATTAAGCATTTTAAAAATAATTTATAAAATGGTGTTTATATCTTTACAGGAAAATAAATATTTGGATAAATACTTAAATGTATGACCCACTACAGATAAACATAGCTGTCTGGAGGTAGAAAGAGAAAGGTTCAAAACACATACCTGGATTGTTTGACTCTGGTAGACTTTAATTACATGAAAACTGAAACTGTAAATTCCTTTTCTTGGTGCTACAAAGACAGACTCCAATGTGAAAAAGTTACCCACATTTACTAGGATCTACAAAAAAAAATAAATAGCAAACAACAGGAAGTTATTAAAATATTTTCTTCTGTAGGTAAAATAAGTGTTCTCTTTCCTTTCATTTTTCCTTCCTTCCTTCCTTCCTTCCTTCCTTCCTTCCTTCCTTCCTTCCTTCCTTCCATTCTCAATCCACAACTAGCTTAAGAAACCACAGAGAATAAACCATCTATTTCTATTTCTTTCCTCCTTGGTGACTTGGAAAATGGACTTGTTTATTGGAAGGTTCTGTTGTTTGTACATGGTACAGGAAAAAGTAAATTAACTGCTTTGTATTTATACCTCAACTTCCAGCAAGGCCCAATGGCTGTGGAAACACCTAGGTGGCATGTGAGGACACATGAACGTTAGCTTTACCTTGAGAGTCAGATAGAGGCATCTGCCGTGTGTTTACACTCCCTCTGCCTACAAGCCCTCACAATGTCCAGAGGTGACGTTTCCAAGCCAGCCAATCGGCACCCATGGACTCTCTGCAGTCGTCCCTGGACACATCACACAGGGGCATGGGTGCCCCCCACCATGTGACATGGCCCATGACACTGAACAGCTGCTACCCAAAGTGATCGGCAAGCCCAGCCCTCCTGTGAGCTTCTGCCAACCTTCTCTTAAGCCACCATGCCATTTTTTCCATTCCTGTGCCATTCAGCCCTTAATTATAATATTTTGGCAATGACTCAGCCCTTGCGAGCTGCCAAAGACCAGACTGCGAATAAGGACAGTCTGTGCAATAGGTGGCCTTCCCGTGTCCCTCCAGTGTGATCCATTATCCAGCCACCAATCAGTTGCTTTTTACTTGAAGTTCAAGAGTCCAAACTGAAAAGGGTAAGAATGGATTTATATTTATTTCCCAAGAAAGCAACAATGCATTCTGTGTTCCAAGATGTTCAGCCTGGCTCTGCTTGCTGATTATGAAATCAACCCTGAACTTCAATAAGCTACTTCTTAAGTTAAATTTGTGAAGCTCACATAGTTGAGTCTCTACGAGAGGGAAAGAGAATGGGGGGAGGGTGGACATGTAAAATAGCTAGGGTTTCTTCCATTCCTCTCTAAGAAATAAATATATAAGCGGCATTCAAAAGAATCAGATGTCCCTAAAAAAATACCATTTCCCATATAACAGTGGCACTCTGCTATTGTCTCTTTTAAACACTGCTTTCTTGATGATATTAATGCCTTTTCAAGCCTCGCCCTCAAAATGTACTATTATGTCTGAACAACACACAGGAATATAATAATGGTCATGTAGCAGGCTCAACAACTGACTTAAAAGACATCTGCGAGTGTAAGAAGAAGCATCAGATTTCATTGACCCAATAATCGATGGTTTTGCAACAAGTCACCAGCTGCATAATAATCCCCAACAGAGCTTTACAAAGAATTTTTTTTCAAGTACATTTAAAATAATTTGAAGTGCTTAGCGGGGACTTCCTGATTCAGAGACAAGTAGCATAACTCATTAGCAGTAATGGAAATGGCTAATTAGTGTTGACTGCACATAAGGCTGAATGTTGACTCCACATTGTAATTTGAGCATCCAGGCACACCAAGATTTATAAATAAATGTGTCTTGTCTCTAAGATGTGTCCACATGGTTCCCCAAACATAGGAACAAACCCTACTTCTCTTCTAATTGACAGAAAGGTCATTGAAAAGACCCTACCATACAGAGGCTAGTGCAAGGTCCAGAGTATTCCAGCACTTAATTAATGCATCCAAACACAAACCAGGGGTGGTGCCAGGCTTCATTTCCGTCAAGATGGAAAATACCGCACCAAAACCCCAAAGGGGCCACTTAATTCTTTTAAAATTATAGCTATCCAACAGTAAGCCTCCAAGAGGCATTCTCTGCCTTTGGCCAGCTACGGAATGCATTATGTAGGAAGAATTAAATAAGGAACACAAATGTCACCCACCCCTTCCCCAGAACTTCCTGGAACATCACTTAACCTGTGCTCCTGCACCTATGGCTTTGGATCCAACTGTGATCTGTGACTCTGGAATTAAAAACAGACCCTGGGTGCTGCTGAGGTTGAAATTGAAACCCCGGAGCCAGGTCTCTTCTTAAGACTCCTCGCTAAGGCTGAGTGGCTATCCTGGGATGTCATCGCAACAAACCCCAGAGCTCTGGGTCTGCTAAACAGAAGCCGCTGCCCTCTCCAGGTCCTCTCCCACTCCCTGCCCTCAGCCCCCAAATCTGTCTTTCTCCCGCAATTTGCAATTCCCTGAGAGGGCAGGAGCCCCGGAAGGGAGAACCGAACCGGCTCCCCAGGGCTTTCCTATGGGAGCTCAGCCCAATTCCTTCTCCTCTGCTCAGCAACTTTTCTCCAAGTATTGGAGGAAGGATTTCGCCCTCCTGCGAAGCAGCTGCGGCGGCGCCTGGAACGTGTAAGGGCCCCTGGCAGCGGCAAGGGGGCGAGATCTGACCCGCGGCCCCCGCCCTCCACCCTCTTCGGCCACCTGAGGGATCTCTGCAGAGACTGCGAAGCCTTGGACCTCTTTTCGGGGGAAGTTTCTCCACCAGGGAGAAGCATTTATGGGGTGTCCGCAAGGGTCACGCGGGAACAGCCTCGGCGGCACCTGCAGAGACATGGGGAGCCCGGCCAAGCTCTGCCCAGGTGATTCCAGGTCTCGGGACCGGACTCCCCTGAGCTCCTGGGGACCTGTTGCTGTTAAACTTGTCCTGAGCTCTTGCTCCCGGCTCTGCGCTCCCGGCCTATCCCCACGGCCCAGCAGCCAGGAGGCAACGGGGACTGGGCGGGCATTAGAAGTTTCAGACCCAGACGTGTTTGGGGAAGCGAATATCTAAATGATCCCCACATCCCAATCCGACCTCCTTAGCTTGAGCCGTCGGCCCCGGTCCGAGCTGCGGGAATACCGCCCCCCGCCCGCCCGCTGCCCCTCACCCCTCCGAGTCTGACCTGGTCGAAGTAAATGATGCGCGTCTTGTTGCTCATCTCGGAAGGCTCGTGATTGGTGCTCCGCACGGCCGAGAAGGCGACCTTGGAGTTGGCCGCCCGGACCGAGATCCCCAAAGGGGAGGAAGACGACCCCTTGGAGTCCGTGGCCGGGTTCGAGTCGCACACCACCAGACACTTGCCCTCCAGCACGATGGGCTCCGTGTCGTTCTGCGCCCAGACGGGCAGCCCCGGCAGCGTGAGGGCCAGCAGCACGGCCGGCACCGCGGACAGCGCCCGGAGCCCCGCGCCCATGCTGAGCCGCGTGGGCAGCCGCAGCCGGCTGACGCTACCGCTCGCCCGCGTCGCCTCCTACCCCGGACCCCGGCGCTCGCGAAGACGCCGGTGGCTAGACCCACAGCGCTGCAGGAGCGGCGGCGGCGGCGCGCGCACTTCCACCGATTCTGTGGTTTGAAGTCCAAGTCTCCCCTCGCGCTCTCTCGCTGGCTCGGTTACCTTTGTCTTTTAAGGACCTCATGCAGAACCCCCTACTCCACCCTCCTCCGCTCAAGAATCAGCCCTCTCTGGGGCCTCTGCATCCATCTTTGTTCCTAGACATCTAAAAATCACCAAATTCTCGCATTTGCACCTAAAAGGGAAAAATAATAATAAATTCTCACCCTAAACCCCAACCCCCCCAGGTGAGCCACCGACCAGGAAGAACACAGGGGACTCAAACAGAAGCCACAAGGGGGACGAGTGCCAAGCGGTGCCGAGGTCGGTCCAGTCCGAGCCCGGTTTACCGCAGGGACCGACGATTCACGGAGGCAGGTGTTTCCGGGACTGCGAAGAACGCAAGGCTGTGTTCATGGCCAGGAAGCAAGTGACTCCCACTTTGTCTTGGTCAAAAATTCTCCAAAGATTGGTGTCACTCAGACGGAGGCAAGGGCTAACCGAGCCCCACTATGAAAGCACAAATCCGCGGAATCAGGTCCAGGGCTCGGGGCGCAGGGTGGCTCGGCCAGCGGATCCTCTCCCACCTCTGCCCCCAGTCCCCGCGCACAACTTTCTCCTTCCTTGCGCAGCCGGAAGAGCGCAAAGCGGGCACACGCGCTTTATTTATAGGAGAGCCTGTCTGGCTGGGGTTGGCTTCTGGCTCAACCCGCTGGCTCCGGGGAAAGGGGGAGAAAGTGTCCGGTGACCCCGGCGGCGCCGCTCCAGCCCGGGGTTTAACGCACCCGGAAGAAAGCGGGGGCGCACAGCGCGGCTGGCTGCCAAGGTCCGAGGCCACTCAGCCCGCGAGGAGCGCGCGGCGCCGAGGTGCGTGCCCAAAGACCGGCGCCCACAGCCCTGCGCTTGCCCCAGCTCGGCGCCTGCTCTCCCCCTCCTCTGTCGGGCCCGCGGAGGGGGCTGCGGCTTCCCTGGCCCCTCCCCAGCGCGGGACTCGGCCGTGGAGCGCCCTCTGAGCGGAGCGTGGCGCTGCCAGCCGCGGCTGCCGAGATGGCTGGGCGGAGGCGGCCCCGCATGGGGCGCTGCCGGGACCTGGGGACACGCCGGCGTCAGGACCGCTCCTGGCCGCGAGCCCGCCCCACCGAGCCTTCGGGCCTGGCGAGCTCGGGGAAGCCTCGGGGCGGATGGGAGCGGCTGGGGACCGCTGGGAGGAGGCGCGTGATGCTGTCCGCTCCGGGAAGACGAGCACAGAAGCCGCAAAGTCCCGCCCTTCCACCCAGAGGGGATTCCACCCCGGGAGCGGCCAGAAAAAGAGTGAGAGAGGGACTGATTCAGCAAGAATAAGTACTCTGAAACCGTACCCCTAAAATAAGCCAACCCTGCTCCTGAGAATACGGCACCTCCCCACTCCACCCCCGTGGTTTGTCTCTACCTCCGGTGGGCTGCGGAAACTTGGCCGAGTCACTTATTCTAAGAGGGCTGGACTCCACCAAGGTCCTCATCAGCTCTCCAGGTCTGTGATTTGGGGGAGTTACATCACTACCTTGACAAATTCCTTCTACACTTTCCAGCTGCCAGAGGGCTGGTGCTGTATCTTCAGTCAGCCCAGCGTTCCCATCAGCTCGGGTGGAAAGAGAACAGAAGCTCACAGGGGTATATGGAATAATCAGCGTTTGTGAGCTACGTCTCCAGGATGAATGGCTCCCTCTTCCTGAAGGAAGGGCATCTTCTTTAGCGTGGTGTTCAAGACCCTCCACCAAGGTCTTGACCT
>PVKY010013102.1:0-11176 GCA_004027775.1 Bradypus variegatus | reverse complement strand
GTTTGGCCTTGCTAGCTCTGAGGCTGTGAGGGAGAAAGCAACAGTAGAGTTAGGTGAGAGAGACTGCTGCACGTGAGCAGTTAGCACCCGGAAGGAGCACTGCCTTGTCCAGTGGGTCACAGACACCAGTGTGGACCAGTATCCCCTGGAGGGCTTGTTAAAACTCAGATGGCCGGGCCCCACCCCCAGAGTTCCTGACTCAGCAGGTCTGGGGGAAGTGGAGCTGAGAATTTGCATTTCTCACAACTTCCCTAGTGATGCTGCCATGCTAGTTTGGGACCCACTTTGAGAACCACCAACCTGTTGACCACATCTTTGCAAATTGTTGTGGGAGGAAGAGTACTGATATTTGGAAGAGTATTTGCTTAAATACATTGCCAAGTGTTTGTCAAGTGCACAGCCTTCTGTCCTGCTTTAATCTTTATGCACTTTCTAAATCATTCATAATTGCACATCCTTTAAGCAGCTTTGGTCGACTTTACTTTTTCTTTTGTGGCGATTTTCCTTTAACTCATCAAGGGACGTGGGGGTGGGGGTGGCAAGAGAGATTTCATTTCCTTAGAAAAGAAACCTACTTGTGATTAGCAAAGTTGCATTCCAGGCCTTGATTTCATAAGCATTAGTTTTCAGAGCCTCTTCACCCACCCACCTGTGTGGAATCAGGGGCTCTGAGGATAGCACAGGTGTGGCCCTGCCCTCACCTCGACTCACTTGAGCTCATTGTCAGTGACAAAGTATGGGGTCTGTCTTATCCCTAAGCCTGTTTTCAGACGGGCTTTTTGGCCTGTCTGGATGTTATTCCACAGATTAGCCTGCAAGGGACCCCCCTTTAAAAATGCCCTTGACCTTGAATGGTCTTTCAGAGGGACGGCTGGGTTCTGTCCTCTCATCATCTCAGGTACGAGACCAGCCTGCCATAGATTCAGCGCTGGGCACAGGTGCTTCGGAAAATTCCTTACCGAAGGGCTTTGGGGATTTACCAGTTCTTGTTGTTTTTGTGACCTTGTGTGGTTTCTGGTTTCACAGAAGGCTTTGTTTCTCAGTTCTTGCTGCTGCACTCAGCCTTGCCCTGTGATCACGGGCTCTGGGGAGGGCTGTGGTCTCTTTCCTGGGGTGTGTGCTCAGATACCATGTCAGCCCATGAGGGCCGGGCTGGGGGGTGGAGGGCGTTCTAAAGCACACTCAGTTGCTAATCACGGCCTTCGTTTGAATTTTGCACTTGTCCCAAATGGAGAAATCCCTTTGAGCTGCTCAGTGGGGTTTGTTTTAAATGGGCCACCCCTTAGCTTCATGTGACCCTGGAACTTGGTGGCGTATGTAAATGTGTTTTCCAAGTTTAAAGTTTCAGGGTTACTCGCTATCTCTTTTCAAAGAGGAAAGAAACTAGCCTTGAATTCCATTTCAGGGTTTGGGGGACATGGTGTGGTGAGGTTGGGGGCAGGGGAGGCCTTAAGATATAGTTTGGTCAAGGATCTGGCCTTTTGAGACACATCTGAAGTCTTTAGTGTCTTCCCTGACTAAGGGACCCAAATGAGGGGATCTTGGGGGGCTGGTGCTCTGGGACCTCAGACTTCTGAGTGGAAGCAGCAGCTAAGGAATGAAGCCCATTGGGGAGGGCGTCTAAAGCCACTGCTGGGGACAGGGCTAGCTCTGTGAGCCTGGCACAGGGGTGGGCAGGAGGGGAAGCAGCACATCCCGACAGCTAATGGAAGGAGTGGTGTTTTAGCCAAAGAAAAAGAGAACACAGATGCAAAACTGGGTTTGCAGACCCTTGCCCTGGAAACGGAGAGAAGTGGCTTGGAGTAGCTGTTTTGATTCTCTGAAAAGTAGGCCCCAAATGTCAAATGGACTGCGAATGGGGCATCAGGGGAGAAGGAAGTAGAACTTTACAGTGAAAAGAGCCATAGGTGCCATTTATTAATTTATTAAGCATCTAGTACATGCATGGTATACTATTCAGCTATGATGATGCTGAGCTTAACAAAGACCAGTTTCAGGCCTACTGTGGAGTTATACTGATTACACCTGTGTCCCAAGAACATGAGTGGGGCTCAGAGGACAGCATGGCCAGCTCTGCCTGAGAGCAGCTGAGGCCTTCCCAGAAGAGGTGAATTCTGCATTTGGTCCTCACCCAAAGTCAGGCTTCATAGTGTCTGGTTATCTTAACTGTGGTGGGAAAACAGAGAAGCCGTAAGTCTTGCTCAATCCAGCTGTCTTTATTGACTTTGGTTTTATTATTTAAAAAATTAAGAGCGACGAGATGCCTTTTGCTTCTCTGTCAACAGCCTTGACACCAAGTTATGGACTCAGTGTCTTGCCACTTGTTTTATTATTCATTTCTCATGACCTCCATTCATATTGGAGTTCACCTGGTTCTACCACCCCACCCTACCCCATTTCATAGATGAGAAGGTGGGGACCCAGAAAGGGGTCATGATTTACAGTTGGCCAAACAGTACAGAAGCCCAGGGACACAGTGGGTCTCTGACTGTCTCCAGTCCTTGGGCTCTTTGGCAATAGGAGGAGCCTCTTCTAGGGGGTTGGGAGGGTGGGGTGATGCTGTGGGGCTTTGTGGACAGACGGCTGGCCTCTTTATAGCCGTAAGACTCTGGGCAGTTCCCTCCCTTGTCCCCTGGGTCTGCTACTGTCTTGGTTTACCAGACTGCTCTGACAGATTAACACACAATGGAAAGGCTCAATAACAGGAACTTTTTGCCTCACTGTTTTGGAGGCTGGAAGTCCAAAGTCAAGGTCTCAACAGGCCATGCTTCCTCTCGGAGTCTGTAGTGTTCCAGCAGTTGTCCATCACATGACGAGCTTTCTCGTATCTGCTCCTCTGATTCCCTCTGACTTCTGCTACTGGCTTCGGTTTACTGACCATGTCCAGTTTCCTCTTCTTAGAAGACCTCAGTCATATGGATGAAGGCCCACCCTGATTCGGTTTGGCCTCATCTGAACGGATCTTCGAAGATCCCGTTTACAGGTGAGTCCTCCCCTTAACTAATAATCACACCTTCCAAGGTCCTGTTCACAAATGGGTTCACACCCACAGGAACACGGATTGAGCCTGGAAGGTGCCTTTTGTGGGCGACATGATTTGATTCCCAACAGTTACCTTTTGGTGAACTAAGGAAGTAAGTCTGCTCCCTCCCGACTCTCACCCCTTCTCTGTCATGGATCTGCCCTGCGCCGAGCTACCTTCGGGGACCTGACAGCGGCCCAGTGGTGGCCTTGCAGTGGGAGCCATGGATCCCGCGTGCACTATCTCCGGGGGCTCTGATGGCTTGCAGCGACTGATGTTTGTGGCATCTCTGGAGGTTAGCATATGGTAGTTCTCCGACTTCTGAAAACAATGGAAAAATCCACCACTGTCTCAAAACCCAGCTGTCTTTCTGCTGACGGATAGACAGCAAACCACGAAGAGCAGAAGAGCAATTTCTTGTAAGTACTCTGGGAGTGCAGAATACATTTTAAATAAGATTAAAAATTGTGTTATTCTTACACACTAGCATCACTGCCAGCTAATAATTGAGCGTGAGAGCACTCAGTGCTGCATGCTAGGTACAAAGGAGTAACATCAATTCGGCATTCAGTACATCCACTTTGTTCAAGAACAATGTATTCAAGGTCAGTGTATTTTGGCTGTGCGACAGAGTTCTGGAAATTCCCAAGAGAATAAGTTTTTTGTCTGTTATGTAAGCCAGTACAAGTAAACGTGTAGCGGCCACTTCATGTTTAGTAATGACTTGGAAGATGCAACTGATTCTGTACTTCAGCCTTTTAAAAATTTAACTGTTTCTAAAAATTCCCTTTAGATTTAGGGTAGGCTTTTCCTTTTATTTTATTTACTTGTTCAAGAAAGACTTAGGGAGCACCACTCTGCGCCAGGTATTCTATACACATGACAATTATTCATTCCTTCAGTCCTCAACTTTGTTAGGTTAAGTTCTCTTATTCCCATTTTGAGAAAACTGAGGCACAAAGAATTTAAAGTTGCTTGAGTTACATAGCTAGTTGGTGAATTTGACTATTTTGTAAGTTTCAGATAACCACCGTGACATTTTATCATCTTAAACTGCACATTGCAAAATCTTCCGTGATGCTGAACTACCACCAAGCACTCCTTTTCTCTCGAGTTGGGTGTTGATCACGTAGTGGCATTTGACTTGGGCTTGTCTCTGGGTGAGGACAACATCCCTGGGAGCTGAGGCAGGGGCTGGAGCCGCTGGGAGCACAGCCCTCCAGGAGAGGGAACACAGGAGGGGCTGCCTGTCGGGGTGTCCCTGTTGATTCCGGGGCTTGTCCTTTACACCGTAATGGTGGTGCCTGTGGTGGAACAGGGGCGAAGATGGACAGAGGGAACTGAAAGAAAGGACGGACATGAGTGAGTTAGCAGCAATTTCCCTGCCGAACCTCAGTGGGGAGGTCTGGCTTGTGGATGAACGTTCAGCTGTTGTATTTTCCCCCGTGTGCCTTTATGATGGCTGTTTTCTGGTGAGTCCTCCTTCCGAGGGCAACGTTCAGAGGGGAAGAAGAGCAGGCTTCACTGTAGCACACCTTTTGTCCGCTTGAAGTCGACCTCTTCAGAAGCAGTGACCAAGAGTGGAGCCAAGTCGACCTTTTATCTATGTAGTAACAACAAACATCTTTTCCCAATATTTCTTCAATATTTATCTCCATGTGCCAAGCACTTTTCTAAGTGTATTATATTGCATTATCTCATTTAATATTTTCTCAGTAGTGTAAGTTAATATGGTATGTAAGATTGTAAAGTTGAATATGTACACTACTTGATAGAACTTTTTAAAAAACCTTGAGGAGTTTTATAATCTCCTATTTACAGATGACATTACCATGCTAATTGCAAATCCTTTCTCACTATTCACTCAGGCAGGCCAGCTCCTTAAGGATCTCCTGGAGGTTCAAGTAGGTAACTTAATTGAGTTGCTTAATGTATTTGGAAATAATAAAGCTGTATAATCCAGATAACAAGAAATAATTCTAATAGGAAATATGCAGGACATATTTGTGGAAAATCTTCACAGTGTTCCTAAACAATATATAAGAGATGATTTAGATGATGAAGTGGCATGCCATTTTTCCTAGGTGGGAAGTTGGGATATTATATAAATGTCAGTTCTTCCCAAATTGATTTATAATTTTAAAACACTTTCAGTGATTGTGTAGTCTGGAGCTGGAGAAAGTGATTCTAAAGTTTATCTTGAAGCTTTTAACAGGTAAGACTAGCTTAAAATTGTTTTTGGAAAGAAGAGTGAATCAGATTTGGGGTGTGGTGGGGACTTGTCTGATCACCTTTGCTATAATTAAACATCCCTGAAAAGTGACTAATGTTGCAAGTCAGATCATATTTAAATCCATTAGAAGATTTTACCTGATAAAGGGAACTGCCAAATAATTGGTGAAGACTATGCTCATAATGTGTATAACCCAATTTCTCAGTTTTCAGTTTAGATTTCTTTAAATGAGATTTTTGTAATGTAGTACTTGGCTCCATTTTTACTATTTACCCAAATTTTTTTTGTATAGAAATATAATGAATTATCTCATTTAACCTTTCTGGGCAAATTAATAGCATGAACAAGAGTGTAGGGCAAATATGTAATACCATGAAGGTTTTATAACTCCTATCGTCACACGTTTGTCACGTGCTCATTACATGTAGAGTGAAGGTGTGCTGCCATTGTGCCAGGGGCTGAGGCTGTAGTCAGTTCCCGTCCTTGTGGACTTGGTAGATAATTTGGACAGCATTGGGATATTGCAAAGGCAAGGAATCAGGTTCAGCATTTCTCAGACTGAAATCCACTGAGCATCCTTTTACAGAGCCTCCATGACCAAATACGGGAAACAAAAGGCTGATTACCTTTTCCCCACCTGATTCTGTTGTAAGCAGCATTTCTCAAGCCTCTTTGAACCAAGAACATTCCTGTTAATATCTGGGGTTCCTTAAAGGACTTGAATTTGAGTCACTGGTCTAGTCACTTTTTAAGAAGGACTGGTTCAGTGGCAGTTGTGATAAAACTTAAATGTGTACATTTTGGGTTGATACAAAAGGAAGAGTACCTTTAGTTTTTAACCAGTTGAATTAAGTGGAAAGCACATCTTATTTGAATTGCAATTGATTGATAGAAATCTAATTTTGTGTGTTCTGATTTTCTGTTTTACAATAATTCATTTTTAAACGGATATAGCCAAAAGGATATGGTATAAGGTCCTTCTTCCTTTACCCATCTGAGTCACCATCTCTCTCCCCCTGAAAGTCTCCATTACAAATAAATTTGAAAATAATCTGTTTCCATTTATTTACATTACATATGCACATATTCAAATATATAATTTCAAAGACTTAAATGGGATCATTCTTTTGCATTGTTCTGTACCTTGTTGCCATTCAATAATTGATCTTGATTATTATTCGTGGCCAGTGCATGGGGTTCTATGTTATTTTTAACCACTGTGTAATTCTAGAATGATGGGTACAATTTCTTTAATCACCCCAAATTAGATATTTAGGTTGTTTCCAATTTTTTAGTAATACAAATAACCCTGTAATAAACATGTCTTGGATATGCATTCAGAAAGTTGCTCAATAGTTGACTTAGAAATTCTTTTGTGCTAATTAGTGTGATTTTTTGTTTTTGAGTTTTTCCATTAGTTTATTGTTTTTGTAGTATATAATCTTAAACCATTATAACAGCAATGGTCCTTTTGCTAAGAAAGCAATTTAGCTTAAAGATGGGATTTCTAAATGGAAACTTAAAAATTAGCCTTTTTGGAGCTGTGACTTCCTGATGAAGTGATAATGCACAGGCAGAATATGTTCTACATCTGGACGGCCCACATGGGGAAATGATGTGATTTGCAAGAAGCTGTCTTCCTAGTCTGCTGGAGGATGGCAAGTTAACTTAGTTGTTGGGGGAATATTTTTTCCATTTAAAAAAAAGTTTTATTTGAAGATAATCACGGATTCACATGCAGTTGTATGATATAATGGAGAAACCGTGTACACTTTACCCAGTTTTCCACAAAGGTAACATCGTGAAAAACTTATACTGCAATATCACCACCAGGATAAGTCAAGATGCCAAGAATTTTTATCACTACAAGGGTCCTTCCTGTTGGCCGTTTATAGCCAGACCCACTTCCCTTCCATACCCACCCCCTACTTAACTCCTGGTATCCACTAATCTGCTCTCCATCTCTATAACTGTTATTTCAAGAATGTGCTATACAGTGAATCATACAGTATGTAACCTTTTGGGATTGGCTCTTTCCTTGCAGCATTGTTGCGTGTAGAATTTGTTCTTTTTTCATTGCTGAGCAGTATTCAATAGGATGGATGTATCGTAGTTGGTGTAACCATTCACCCATTGAAGGACATCTGGGCCGCTTCCAGTTTGGGGCTATTACAAATAAAGATTCTATAAACATTTGTGTACAGGTTTTTGTGTGAACATAAGTTTTCATTTCTCTGGGATAGATGCCCCAGAATGCAATTGCTGGGCCATGAGGTAGATGCATATTAGTTCTTTAAGAAACTGCCAAATTGTTTTCCTGAGTGGCTTTACCATTTTTCATTCCCACCAACAATGCTTGAGTGATCAGTTTTACCACACTCGTGTCAGCATTCGGTGTCGTCACTACTTTTTATCTTAGCCATTCTGATAGGTATGGAATGGTATCTCGTTGTGGTTTTCATTTGCATTTCCCTAATTCCTAATGATGCTGAACATCTTTTCATGTGCCCATTTGCCGTCCATATATTCTCTTCAGTGAAATGTATCTTCATGTCTTTTGCCCATTTTATAATTTGTTTGTTAGTGTTTTCACTGCTGAGTTTTGGGAGTTCTTTTTATATTCTAGATACTTGTCCTTTTGGATATATGGTTTGCAAATATTTTCTCCTAGTTTGTAGATTTTCTTTTCATATTCTTAACAGGTCTTTCACAGAGCAAAAGTTTAATTTTGATGAAGGTCAGTTTATCAATTTTTTTCTTTTCTGAATTGTGCTTTTTTGGTGTATGGTCTAAGAATTGCATGGCCTTAGTTTCCAAAGATTTGGTCCTATATTTATTTCTCTGGAAGTTTTATAGTTTTCTGTTTCACATTTGAGTCTGTTAAATCTATTTCGAATTAATTTTTCTGTAAGGTGTAAGACTTAGCTCAAAGATTCACTTTTTTTGCCTATGGGTATCCACTTACTTGAGTGCTATTTGTTGGAAGGCTATCCTTTCTCTGCTGAATTACTTTTTCAACTTCTGTCAAAAATCAGTTAAGCATATTTGTCTGGGCCAATTTCTCTTCTCTCTATTCTAATCCATAGATTTGTGTGTCTTTCCTTCCATGAGTGCTACACTGTCTTGTTTAGGGTAGCTATACAATCAATCTTGAAATCAGGTAGATGGATTCCTCCCACTTTATTTTTCTTTTTTCTGTATTTTTTAGCTATTTAATTTTTCTTTGTTTTCTTCCATCAGCATTTTGTAGTTTTTAGCATATAAGTCCTATCTATGTTTTGTTAGTTACGCCTACATATTTAATTTTTTGAGTGGTTGTAAATGCTGTTGGTTTTAAATTTTGGTGTCTACACCTTCATTGTTAGTATAAAGAAACAAGATTGCTGGTATATAAAATTCAAATAGAAATACGATAAAAGTTTTTGTATTGATCTCATATCCTGCTACCTTGCTGAACTCACCAGTTTTAGGATAAGTGTGTGTGTGTAGATTCCTTGGGATTTTCTATATAGGCAAGCATGCCATCTGCAAATAGGGACAGTTTTATTTCTTCCTTTCGAATCTGTAATTCTTTTATTTCCTTTTCTTATCTTATTGCACTGGCAATAAGAGTGGTGAGAGTGAACATCCTTGCCTTGTTCATGATCTTAGAAGGATTTCCAAGTTGTTATTTTATTTTTAAACTTTAATATGCAATAAAATCCTATCTCTCTTAAAATAGAGTAGAAAGGTTTTTATTTCCTGTTTCAAAGGTTTTCCTGTTCTATTTAGTTTATATAATTCTTTATAGTATTTAAAAATGTCAATTTTACTCTTGTTTAGAAGAGTTAGTATCTGCAAATTCCTATTATTATTAACTTTATTTTACAGTAATTTCAAACCTAGACTTTAGTGGCAAAAATAATACAAACCCTATACAGAGAACTCCAACATATCCACCACCCCCTCCCATCCCTTAATCCCAGATCCACCAATTTTGCCAACTTTGCCAGGTCATTCTATCTATGTATTTATCTATTTACCTACCATCTTCTGAACATTTGAGAGCGGTTTGCACACATCATACTCTTTGAACACATGCTATTCCACCTATATTTCCTACAAACAAGGATATTCACTTATTGTAATCACTGTAAGTGCCATTATCAAGTTCAAGAAATTAATGTTGATATAAAGCTTATATCATACATTCCATTTTTTCTTATATCTCTATAATGTACTTTTGAGCATTTTCTCCATTCTTAGATCCCATCCAGTAGCATGTATTGCATTTAATTGTCATTATCTCTGTATTTTCACTTTTTAGAAAAATTGTGGAAACATATATACAACATAATAAATCTTCCCGTCCCAACCCCTCTGAAGCATATCTTACAGTGGGATTAACCACATTCACAATGTTGCAGTACCCTCACCACCATCCAATGCAAAGTCTTTCCCCTCATTCCAAACAGAAATCCAGTACTCATTTTGCATTAACGCCCATAGTCCCTGCCTCCCCACCCCGTTACCTGTACTCTACTTACTGCCTCTATGAGTTTGCATATTGTCTGACTTTCTTTGTGGTTAGCATGAGTCTTAAATTGAACATCCTAAAGCTATAACAGTCTCATTTGCTTTGATACCAATGTAACTTCAACAGGAATAAAAACTAGGTTCCTATAAACTACATTGTTATATCCTTCCATCCTCCTGCCTTTATGTAGTTCTTGTCACAAATTACATATTTATACATTATAAGTCAAAAACCATTGATTTATCATTTCATTTTATGCATTTGCCTTTTCAATCTTGTAGGAAGTAAAACATGGCAAAAAAAAAAATTCAGCTGTGCTGGTATTCATATTTACCCATATCATTACCTTTTCCTTAAGTCTTTCTTTTTGTTTTATTTCCTTTGTGGCTTCAGTCAATTGTGTGGTGTCCTTTCCTTTCAACCTGCAGAACTCCCTTTGGAATTTTTCGTAGGGCCAATCTAGTGGTGATCAATTCCCTCAGCTTTTGTTTACCTGAGGATGTCTTAATTCCTCCCTCATTTCTGAAAGATAGTTTTGCTAATTATACAATTCTTGGTGGCAGTTTTTTTGCTTCCAGCCCTTTAAATATGTCTTCCACTGTCTTCTTGTCTCCATTGTTTCCAATGAGAAATCAGTACTTATTCTTTCTGAGACTCCCTTGTATGTGACATGTTGCTTCTCTATTGCACCTTTCAGAATTCTCTATCTTTGGCATTTGACAGTTTGATTAAAACATGATGTGTTGTGGGTCTATTTGAGTTTATTCTGTTCAGAGTTCATTGAGCATCTTGGACGTGTATGTTAAAGTCTTTTGTTAAATTTGGGAAGTTTTAAGCTATCATTTCTTTGAATATTCTCTCTGCTCCTTTCTTCCTTTTCCTCCTGTAACTCCCACAATGCGTATACTGGTGCGTTTTATGGTGCCTACAATTTCCTCAGGCTCTGTTCACTTATCTCATTCTTTTGTCTTTCTGCTTCTCAGACTGGATGAATTCAATTGTCTGCAAGTTCACTGGTTTTTTTTTTTTCTTCTCTGCCAGCTACAATCTGCATAAAACCTCTCTAGCGAATTTAGTGGGATCTTCAGCTCTGTTTGGTTCCTTTCCATAATTTCCATCTCTCTCTTGCTATTCTCTTTATGTTCCTCTATAATTTTCTTGATTTCCTTTAGTTCTTTGTCCATGTTTTCCTTAATTGTTTGAGCATATTGAGGACCATTTTTTTTTTTAATAAAAAAACATAGTCTGGAATGTCCCAGGTCTGGTCTGCCTCATTAATGGTTCTGGTGCTTTAATACCTTTCCCAGTCTTTGAAGATTGATCTGTGAGTGCTCATGGATACAAGGACTTGGGAGAATAACTCCAGGCTAAAGCGTAGGGGCCTGTTTGTTCCTTTCTGCATGTG
>PVKY010013101.1:0-11091 GCA_004027775.1 Bradypus variegatus | reverse complement strand
TGCTAATGTGGGTGTCAGGGATTGATTTAGGTAATGAACATACAACTATGTAATGGTACTGTGAACAATCGAATCTATGATTTGTTTTATATGACTCCCTGGCATCTGAATATATCTCAATAAAATGAAAAAATATATACCCACAGGAAGGCGTTAACTTTCAATGTACAACTCAACATAATTTTAAAAATTGTTATGGGTTACAGTTCACAGTTTCATTTCTTTCCTTATTATGCTACATAGGGTATATACAGAAAGGTGAAAACTTTCAAAGCCCAATTAAACGAGCAGCTGTAGAGCAAATTTCAAAGAATGTTATAGGTTACAGTTCCACCATGTCCCCTATTTCCTTCCAGCTATTCCAACACCCCAGCATCTAAAATATATAAAGTTTCACTATTCATAGACCTCTTTTAAATCTTATCTTGTTTGTTGCTACCCATTCCTCTCACTGATCTCTTCCTCCATCTTCAGAGGTGTCTGGGCAGTGAGCGCCCTAACTTGTTCATATTAAAAGGGGGTGTCGACAGTATGGGTAAGGGGGCCGCATCTGATAGTTGATCTTAAAGGAGTTGTTGCCTCTGAGACGCCCCTTTCAATGCCCAGCACCCGTGGCACACATTTCGCCGGTGGTGGACTGGGCCGGGCCGTGACCTGCTCAGTGGGTGGGCAGGCGGTTGGGGGCAGGCAAGGGTCAGGCCAGGCTGGCCTGCCTTACGATGGTTGATGAAGTCCTGGAGGCTGCTGGAACCTGCCTCTGGGGGCCCAGCCCATCCCGGCTCCCGGACTAGGACGCAGACCTGGTGCTGGTTGCCGAGCCTGGCGGCCTCCCTGCAGCCCTCATTATCTCGGAAAAACTCCCAGAGCCCAGGGGCAGTTGAGAGGGCCAAGGAGAGAGAATGGGTTGACATAGATACAGGAGACAAGGTCAGGGACCCCAGCATGCGTGTGCAGTCCCCAGGAGGCTGCCCAAGCTTCTGCAAAGCCCTGGAAATGAGATGCACAGGGAAATGAGGCTTATTTATTCCTAACTTCCCTCAAAGGGATGTACAAAGAGCATATTAGCTGTCCGAGTCTCGATAGCCTGACGATGCAAGCCCGATGGGGCAGGGGGCAGGGGGCAATGCCTGGCACAGCCCTTGATAGTCCACAAAGTGTTTTCACACCCAGTGAACTGCCTGATTTTTACTCGTCAGCAGCGGCATAATTCCCATTTCACAGGTGGAGAGACTGAGGCTCGTGGGGGTTCAGCATCTTAACCAAAGACCAGACAGCAAGTCAAGGGAGCAGAGGAGGGGAGGTGGAAGCCAGATCATTTGAGCCCAGGCCACAGGTCCGTCCTCCTCACAGGTCACAGTGCCTTGTCTTCTTTCAGAGCGGTTGAGTCCAAAGGACTGAAAAGTGTATTTATTGCACATCTACTGTGTGCTGGGCCTGGGGGATTTGCCTACAGTTGAGCCCAAGTCCTGCCCACCAAGAGCTCAGCCAGGTGGCAGGAGGCCAACGGGGACTGGTGGCGCTGAGTGGGGGGGGTCCTTGGAGCCCCCAAACCCACAGGCTGGCACGTGTGCCGCTGGGCTAGGTGCTTGGTGCTTCTGCCCAGCTCACGTGGAAACTGCCAAGATCAAAGCAGGAGCCGAGTGATAAGCCGCGGTGTGTGGGGAACAGCCCCCGCCAGTAGGCTGTGGGCTTGGTTTAAGAGGAAAGGGGTTTGGGGCAGGCGCAGCAGGTCTGCCCGCTGCTAGCATTCCACATGGGCTGGGGGGCCCCCCAAGCCCATCGGTTCCTTGGGGCATTAGGGTCTCCATCCAGAGGAAAAGGGGGTGCAGACATGCCAGGGGGAAGCCAGGCCTCTGACCCCTACCTGGAGCTTTCCAGAGCCTCTGTAGTGCCATGGGAAGTCCTGAGCTTCCTAAATACGCCCCCAGGGGCTGCCACAGAGCAGGTCCTGCTGGAACCCCAGGCTCGCGTTACCCAGCTTGGCACTGTCCTGGGGATTCTTGTGCTGCTGTCATCATCAGCCACTGACCTGTGCGCCCTGCCCCAGCTGTGTACTGCTGTGGGAGAGGGGCAGGGCCCCCCAGGCCTTCCAGGTGGGGGATGCTGGGGCAGTGGTGTGGAGGCAGGGGGAGAGGGGTGGGGTGGGGGAGCTGGGTGGGCAGAGGCCTGGATGAGCAGGAACCTGCCCTGGTGTGCTCTGGCTGGGGCCTGCCCAGGGGCCACCCCCCACCCCCAGCCAGGGGTCCCCCTCCGGCTTGTTCCAGGGCTCTCAGATCCCTGTCATTGCATCCGACCTCGGCCTTGGATGCCAGAGATAGGCCCCTCCAGCCCACGTTGTACAGAGGGGGAGGCAGGTCCTGCCGGGAGAAGGGCTTTGGTGGCCTTTGTTTTTTAATATATATCTTTTTTCATTGAGATGTAATTTATAGACATTGAAAATCACCGCAGTCCACGTTTGGCTCAGTGGGAGCCCCTGGTACCCCAGACTGGTCTGAAGCCAGCTTAGTTCTTCCACTGGACTCTCCTAAGAGGACTTTGTGGACATCAGGATGGGTTTGCGCCTGCGAGTGTCACAGCTGGTCACTGCAGCCCCGCGAGGCCTCTCACTGCCCTCGGAGCTGGGGGGAACATGCACGAGGGTGTGTGAGGTCCGCGGTCACCCTCAGCACCACCTGCTCCCCCGTCTCTGCTGCTTCAAGTGTGGAATGGAGACGCTGCTCTCCAGGCTTCGGTGGTCAGTGAGACCCGTGCACGGTGTAGTTACTTATACAGCACATATTAAACCCGCCCCTTTGCCCTCCTCTCCAAGACTACAACTGTGGCTTTTGCCTTAAAAATATGTATATATGTATATACGTATATATATACACATATATATATGTATGTATGTAATTTTTTCCTTGAGATATGATTTATATACATTGAAGTTCACAGATCCTAATTGTACTGTTTGATGAGTTTTGCCAGTTGTATGCACCCAAGTCACTTACACCCCAATCAAGACAGTGAACACTTCTGTTTCCTCAGAAAATTCTCCAGCGCACCTGCCCAGTCCGTCTTCCCTGGCACAGATCCTCCGTTTCCGTCACCTCGCACTCATTTTGCCAGTTCTCAAGCTTCCTGGGAACAGACTCACAATGTAGCAGCTCTTTTGGGTAGTTCCATCCAGTCCACGTAATGCTCTGAGGTTCACACATGTCGTTGTGGGATCAGAAGGCCCTTTCTGTTGATTGCTGTGTCCCGTGGCACGGTTGTGCCACCGCACGTTACCCATTCACCAGTTGGTGGACATTTGCATTGCTCCCTGGTTTTGGTGACACAGCACTGTGCTGAACACTGTGCGCCCGTTGTTTTGGGGACACGGGTTTTCATTTCTCTTTGGGAAATTGTTGGGTCATAGGAGAGGTGAGTGTTTAGCTTTATAAGAAACGACCAAGATATTTTCCAAAGTGGTTCCACCATCTCCCATGCCCCCCTGCTCTGGGCTCAGCTGCCTGCTCCATGGCCTATCAGCGTGTCCGTCCCTCAGCCTTGCTCCTCCACACACCTGTGCCCAGACCAGGCACCTGCCCAGGTAGGACACTGTGGGCTCTGCCTCTCCATGACAGCTCTTTTCTCTCTAGGACGTAGTTCTTCAAGGTTCTCTTGCAGCCGCCATTCTTCTCTAGTCCCATGGAAAAGTATAGTTTTTATTTTGTCTTTGTTACTTGTGGTTACCACAGAGTGGCAGCTTTTTCATCCGTGGACGTCCTTACCAGAAGTGGAAGCCCATGGCTTTCGTTACTTTGAAACATTCCTATTGACCGGTGCTGTCCTCTAGAAGTATAATGGGAGCCACACCGGTAATTTAAAACCTTATAGTAACCACAACAAAAGAAGTAAAGGTAAACAGGTGAAATTTTATTTTAATGGATTTTATGGAACCCAGTATGTTGAAACTCTTTATCAGTTCAGCATTACAATCAATTAAAAAAATTATGATTGAGGTCTTTTGGTTCATGCTAAGGCTTTGAAACCCGGTGTGTGTCTTGCACTTACAGCACACCTCAGTTTGCACCAGCCCTATTTCTGGGGTTCACCAGCCACAGGTGGCTGTTGGCTGCTGTAGTGGGCAGCTCAGGCCTGGAACTTAGAGATGCCTTTGGCACCGTGGGGTCTGGGTTCAAATCCCAGCCCTGCCTTGGGCTTGCTGTGTGTCTCAATCCAGCCACTCCTCCTCTCTGGCCCCCATTTCCTCGTCTGTGGAGTGACACATCACAATGGTGGTGCGTCTGGCACTGCCAGCAGTGCTCTGGACCTGGCGAAAGGTGGTGCTTCTCTCTGCTGCTGCCCTCCTTTTGCGTTGTATTTCTTGACCAGTCTTCCCAGGGACCTGGGGTGGAAGGGAGGGGGGTGTGGACGGAGAGGCCAGACAATTCTGGCTTCTGTAAAGGCTCCCGGAGGGACAGTGCCCTTCAGAAAAGCACGTCTGCGTTGTCTAAAGGGCGGGAATGTGCGCGTGGACGGCGGCAGGAGGGGCATCAGGGCCCCTGGGCCTGCAGTGGGGAGGGCCCTCTCGGGCTGTGTGCGGAGCCTCTCCGGAGGCTCCCTCTCCCAGGGCCTGGGCCTGCTTCTCACTTCAGGCTTTCCCCCGCAGGGCGCAAGTCTCCCTGGCCTCTGCAGCACGGGCATGGGGCGGGACGGTCACTGCAAAGTCTGCCTCTGACATTTTCTGTGTCTTCATAGACCTGACCTAAACCGTGGCCAAGGGGCTTCAGGCAGGGCCTGGGGTTCTATCCCTGAGGCTGTGGTGATGGCAGGGGCCCAGTTGCCCACTGCGGGGTCCTGGCCAGTCGAGCTCTCTGTCTGCTCCTGCCGGGCTGGCACGTGGCTTCCGTGATGGTCTGTTCAGAGCTTGAAGGGCTGCCTGGGGCTGGGCCTGGGCGGGGGGCGGCGTTCAGGTGGGCCCTGGCCGTGGCCTATGCCACAGGCTGGACCTGGGATGCTGAGCCACCGAGTGTGGGCGTGCAGGCAGTGGGGGCCACAGCGGGGCGTGCGGCTGCCGTGTGGGGGTTGGGGACGAGCCTGAGGCCGATGCCGGGGACCACGGTCTCAGACCTGGGGGAGGCAGTGGGCTGGAGTGAAGGGCGCAGACCCCGAAGGATCGGACTGTTCCAGGCGGGGTGTGGGGCAGGGGAAGAGGGCGAGGACCAGCCCAGGTTCTGACACGAGCAAAGGGGTGACAAAATGGCACCATCTCCTGGGATGGGGACCCGGGAAGGGGTGCAAGCCTCAGAGGAAAGGTGGGGGAGGGGGCAGGGTGCTCACTTTGGACGCGCAGATGTGGGATGTGGCCAAGAGAAGCTGGACGCAGGGCTGGAGGTCAGAGGACAGAGGTCAGGACAAGGACCAGGGAGCCACCTGTGCAGGGAGCAGGTGAGGGTCACAGGCCGGGGGGGCGTTTCGGCCGCCACATTGGTTGAAGCCTCGCAGGCCAGGGAGCGGGTGCGTGGCCTCGGCCCTGCCGTCCGTGGCCTCCTTCAGAGCTTTTCCATCTATAGCCCAGCAACAGCCCCACCTGCACCGGACACTGCTGGGGAGAGCCCCCAAGGCCATGGGGCAGGGGTGACAAAGCCAGATGCACAGCCCTTTGGCCTCACTCTCCTGGGAGTCTCCAGCCACTAGTCCTGGGAATACAGGCCACGTTGCTTCTCTGGACACCTTTCTGATACACATTCCCACTGCAGTTAGCTCACGGTCGAAATCTTATTTTCAACACATTATTTGTTTCCAGTGGGAAGTGCTGCTCCTTGTAAAAACACCACAGCAGAGAGAACAGAATGCAGCGAGTCTCCAAGGGCAGTGGGCACCAGCTGTGGGCACACCGTACCCACCTGTAGCACACCTGGTGCTGTCCCCACTCGGGGGTCTGGCCCCGGCAGGCTCTTGGTGAGGCCTGGGCTTCCCTGGGGGGCAGCGGTGGGGTGGGCCACACCTTCCCGGCACTTCTGGTTGCCCTTCAGTGAGTCAGGCACTTCACATCCCTGGGCTCACAGAATTTTTCTCCATCCTGTGAAGCCAGTATCCATATCCCCATATGACAGATGAAGAAAGTGAGGCCTGGGGAGGATACGTGGCTGAGGCTTCCTGAGGCCAAAGCCTGAGCTCTTTCCAAGATGCTGTCCCGCTTCTCATGGGAGCTTCACTCTCTCGGGGCTCCCTAGGTGCCAGGTGTGTGCCACATGCTTCACTTTAAAAATGTATGTATAGGTTTGTTTTCATTAGAGAAATTGTTAATTCACAGAAAATCGTACGTAAAATACAGAATTCCCATGTATCTCTCTGTAATTAACACCTTGCATCACTTTCAACCCTTAGAGCAAATCCCAGAGAAAACCTGAGGATGTTAATTGTCCCCGTTTTATAGATGGGGAAACCGAGGCTCAGAGAGTATGAGTGACTGTGCAGGGCCCCACAGCCTATCAGGGACAGGACTGCAGTTGGACCCCAGATCTTGGGCCACACCCCACTCCCCACAGCTCCCGGCTGTGACTCTCCTTGCACCTGTCCCTGGTAACACTTACATGCGAGCATTTGGTTTGGCGTGGCGTTCTGAAAGCTCGCTTTTCCCCTGGACTCAGAAGAGGTATTGATTTTGTGTGAGAGTGTGTGGACCAAGCATGGAGATTTCTAAGGCCCAGGAATTGCCCTCTGATTCCAGCAGACGCTGCCCTCGCCTCCAGAGCATGGAAGCACACGTGTGTCTGCGCTGGTTCTGCCCGGGGTCCAAGCCAGCGCTCTCCTGCCACCCTCCCAGGTGACAACACCATACTCAGCGGCAAACCCAGGGCAGTGATGCTGGCTGCTGCAGGCAGGGGGTTTGGGATCTGTTTTCCCTGGGGAGGGAGTCATGTTCCCGATCTCCACTTTCCATGTGACAGAGGAGAAGTCCGAGGCCCGCAGAGGGGACAGGACTTGCTCAGGGAACAGGCAGGATGCTCCAGTCCGAGGTGGAGGATCCAGACTCTGACAGCGGAAGGAAAGGGGGGTTGATAGGCTCACGTGGCTGGGAGGCCCCTGGGGTGGTGCCGACGGCCATGTGTAGCTCCTCACTGCCTAGCCCGCCGGGCCCCGTTCTCGGGAGTGAGGGGTGTGGCTTCTGGCCACCCTGGTGGGGTGCAGCTGCAGCAGAATCTTGGCTCCTCCCACCATGTTGGTGAATTGGTGGAGGGAAAGACTCTGATTGGCTCTACCAGGGTCACATGACTGCCCATTAGCCCAACAGCAGCGTCCAGGATAATCCTGCACTGTGATTGGCCAGCCCGGGTCATGTGCCCAGCAGAAGCCCGTGGGGTGGATCTATTAGCAGAAGAAGGGGAGATGGACCCCTGCGTCCCTGCCAGCCACCCACTCCTGTTGAGTGAGGCCGAAGTGGGTTGATGGCCTGGTATGGACATTGGGGCGGGGGATAGCCGGCAGTGGGGGGCAGTGTATGTGCACGTCTGTGTTCACATGGAAGCACAGTGCATGTGCTTGTACTTGCGTATGCACGTGTGTGCGTGCTTGCTCCTGCGCCTGCAGAGGCGGGAGAGCATGAAGGGATTGTGTGTGTGTATGTGTGTGGTCTCCTGGTGTGTGTATGTGTGTGGTCTCCTGGCTCAGTCTCTGCCCACATGACCCTGCTTCCTCTGGGATGAGCTAGGGGTGGTGGGATATTTTTAGGCGGCACATCCTTGGGGACCCTGGTGGAGCCTGCCCACGGTGAATCTGGGAGGACAGTGTGTTTCAGGGGAAAAGGCCTCCAAAAGTCCACACAAACATTCATCCATGTGAGAAGAGAAGAAGCCACTCCAAGAAAGTTCATTGGCTGGAATTCTGGCTCCTGCTTAGGACTGCACCACTGGGTACTCGAGCCTCACTTTCTTATTTGTAAAATGGGCAGTAAGAATTTGCCTCCTGGGGTCTGTGGGAGGATTAACTGACATAGTATGTGTGGCACTTGGTGTGTGATATGTGTATATAGACTTGTTTGGACTAGTGCAGTAGTCAGGCTGCCATTGAAAAGGCCAGAAGTGTTCACAGTTGGTTCCCTTCTTGCTCCTTTTGGGCTGTTGGTATGATTTGTTCTGGGGCTTGGTTTCCCTGTGTGTAAAATGATCTGCTCACAGGTGTAGTGGGATTAAATGAGGGACAGTCAACCCTCAGCACACAGCCTGCACATGGGGACACTCAGTGTTGGTTCTTGTTCTTATTAAAATACTCTGGCTTGAGGCATCTGCCCTATTCTAGTCTCCTAGCAGGTGCCGGGGCCTCCATCCTGCGTGGGGAATGGAAGTTTAGCCTGGACCACTCTCTGGCATGAAAGCAGTCAAAGGTGACTCAGTCCCCAGGGCTGAGGGACTGTGGCTTTGGCCCCGCCCTCCTGTCACCGGCAGGTGTGAGGCTCTAAGGCTGGAGCAGGCCATCCCGGTGGCAGCTGGGTGATAGGACCTCTGGCCTGTTTCAGCTCACTGCGAGGAGGAAGGGCCGAGCTGGGTCTCCCGCTATGGGGCCCCGAGCCTGTGGCCACGTGACTCATCATCCCCTTCATCCCCCAGACAGACGGACAGACTGACTGTTGAGAGGACTGGTCTGGAGCAGCGTCAGCTGGCATCTGCAGAGTGTCTGCTGCGGCAGGCCTTGCCCGTGAGCTCTCAGCAGGATCAACAGACACTTCCTGGAGGGCGACCAGGGGCGCCCCTGGCAACCTGTGGGGAAAGGATGGGGTCAGATGGGATGGGGGTGGGAGCATGGAGCCCTGTGAGCCCGGACGCCTCTGCACAAGAGGTACTTCGGAAGAGTCCAGATCTTAGCACTGGGGCCCCCAGTTGTGTCACCTCGAACTCGGGGAGCTGGAGGCAGTTTTTGGGCTGCCCCTCCCACTCCCCAA
Source organism: Bradypus variegatus (assembly GCA_004027775.1). Taxonomy (NCBI): domain Eukaryota; kingdom Metazoa; phylum Chordata; class Mammalia; order Pilosa; family Bradypodidae; genus Bradypus; species Bradypus variegatus. The sequence continues at coordinate 2,183 of PVKY010013101.1, read as the reverse complement.
ACCTCATGCTGTTCTGAGGCCTGAAAACCCTCTGGGGCTTCCTGTCGGCCACGCACACTCCCAGCATCTCCACCTGCGGCCCTCCAGGCGCTCCCACTGCGGGCCTGAAGGTCCCGATTTAGGGGACTCCGTTCCGGAACATACTGTCCTCGTTCCCACCTCTGGGCCACCCCATGCCTCGGCTGCTCCTGTCCCTTCTCAGCCTGGGAAACTCCTCAGAAGTCCCTTTGATGGGATGTAAGAGGCCCTGTCTAGCCTCCTTTGTATTTACCTCTATTTTTGTTGTTACTCGTGTCATCGTCCGCTTTTTGTGCATCTGGACAGGTGGTTCCTGGCTCCCAGGCCCCCTCCTCGCCCTCGCCACTGCCCCGTCCACAGGTCCCAGGCAGAGGTTGGCCGGGGTGCAGGCCAGGGCTGGCAGCGCCCAGAGGGTGGGGGACGTGGCAGGAGGGACAAGAGTCCTCTGCACAGGCCACCTGCTGGGAGGGGACCCTGGACCACTTGGGGGTTAGGAGACCCTGGGCACAGGGAGGGTGCTGCACCCCAGTGAGAGGAGAGGCTGCTCTGGCCCCACACTGGTTTTCTCGCTCACACCAGCTGGAAAGGTGCGGCTGAGTACCGAGCACACGGGATCTGCTTAACGAGCCCCTCCGTGCACCTAACAGGGACCGCAGAGGGCTTGAGCTTTCATTGTGCTCATTGTGCAAGTTGTATTTGTGCAGTTAATTTGCTCCAGAAGTCTTGAATCATAGTGTCAAGGTCACTTTCAGTCCAGGCTTTGTCCAAATTATCGTGAATCTGAACTTGTACGGCCTGGATGGGCACAGCTGCGTGGTGATCTCTTTTTACTTACACTTCAAAACGTCTGGCGTTCTCGGCAGAACCTGGGGGTCGGTTTCGAGCCCTCAGGCCTCCAGCAGCTTGGGGAGGGAGCCCCCCTTGCACACCTGTGCCGAGTCATCGCCCAGGGCAGGCTGGGGCAGCCCGCAGGGAGGTGTTGGGGTTGCAGGTGGAGGCGGGGGTCACGGGGCAGCTTGGGGAGGAGATGGGGAAGGGGGTGGCAGGAGGCATGGGGAGTGAGTTTGGGGCGGGGTGCTAGGCCTGGATGGGGTGGGGCCCCTGCAGCGGGAGCAGGTTCCCAAGACCAGGAAGGTCGCCTCCTGGGTGGGGGCAGAGGGTCGGCCTGGCGGGAGCTCCATGTCCTCGGGGTGCAGCACCCTGAGGGTGGAGGGCACAGGGCCGGGCTGAGGGCTGACATGGCGGCCAGGTGTGGACCCAGCCACGCTAGCCACTTCCTTGGGACCAGGAAGGCCACTTCCTCTATTCCCCTGTGGTACCCTGGGCTTCCCGTTGCCCTGCCTGAGGGCGGGCAGGGCACGTGTGTGTGCTGTCCCTGGGGTTCCCCACCTGGCTCAGTCACCTGTCAGTGAGCCAGGGCTGGGGCTGGGGGCAGGAGCCAGAGCTGAGCGCCCACAGAGCCTGGTGGAGCTGCAGCCTTGGGGGAGGACCGGGTTGCTGAGCTGGAGGACATGGGGCCACCGAGGGCCTGGGGCCACAGGGGGCCTGTCTGCAGAGGGGTGACGGGCCGGAGCTGCATGTTCTAAAGCTCCTGGCAGGCTCAGGTCACGGTGGGCAGAGGCCAGACCAGAGTGGGGCAGCCTTGGGGCTGTAATGACCCTGGCAGGAGGGGCAGAGGCCTGTGCACAGCCAGCAGAGGTGTGCTGGGAGAGGAAAGGTGACTCATGGGGTACACCCGGAAGGTTCCTCAGGGCGTGGAGCCGGGGTGGGAGCTGCTTCCTGAGAGGCCTTGGTCCCCACCAGCAGGGTGTTCCCCTACCCCCGGAGCCCCTCAGATCAGGGGGCATGGCCCTGCCAGGGGTGCCTGAGGCCTCGGCTCCTGTGACAGCAGGTGACTGCCTTGCTCGCTGGCTGCCTCTACCGGGCACTCACCACAGCTCCCTGGTGAAGGGAGACCGCTGCTCAGGAAAGCTCCTCATCCTAACTGGGAACAAGTGGGGGGCGGGACTGAACCCCAGTTTCCTGGTGCCTTACCCACACACCTCTTGGGCACACCTGGAAAGCACCCCCACCCCTGCCCCGCCTGCCCCTGTGTGTCCTTCTCCCTTCCTCCTTGGGCCTGGTCTGAGCATGTAGGACAGGGTCGGGGGGGGAGGTGGAGTTGG
>PVKY010013100.1:0-11177 GCA_004027775.1 Bradypus variegatus | reverse complement strand
CAAACTGTCTGTCATCTGCAGCTCCTCTCTCAGCTTCTGTGCATTCTTCAAAGTGTCCCCCTTGGCTGTAGCAAGCTCGCTCCTTCTGTCTGTGCTTATATAGTGCTCCAGTGAACTAATCAAGGCCCATGCTGAATGGGCAAGGCCACACCTCCATGGAAATTATCCTATTAGAGTCATCACCCACAGTTTGGTGGGGCACATTTCCATGGAAACAACCTAATCCAAATGTTCCAACTTAATCCCCACTAATATGTCTGCTCCACAAGATTGCATCAAAGAATATGGCTTTTTATGGGGGACATAATACATTCAAACTGGCACACCATTGCAAACAGAAATTTCTGAAGATGTTGTTTTCAGATAACATGTGGCCCAACGTAATCAGGGCATGTCTTAATCCCTATTACTGGAAGCCATATAAATAGGAGTCAGAGAAAGGCACAAAGAAAGAATCTGGAAGTCAGTGGAAACAAGAAAAGCAGACACAAGGAGAGCAAGATGACCAGGTGATGGGAGACAGAGACTCAAGCCCAGGAACCCCAAGGATTGCAACAATCCAGCACCAGGATGCTACATACTGCAGGGAGAAAGCATGGTCATGCTGACACCTTGATTTTAGAGTTCTGGCCTCTGGAACTGTGAGCCAACAAGCTTCTGTTGTTAAGCCAACCCATTGTGTGTTATTTGTCCTATCAGCCTGGAAAACTAAGACACCAAGAAATGCTGATCTTATATAGAGCTGCTGGTGACATGCCATCCCTCCCTTCCAGAGAGAGAGAATGGTGGTGGTGGTAGCGGGTGTGGGTGGGTGTCTTTAGCCTGCACTGTAAGCACATCTCCTCCAGGGAGAGGAAGGAAGCCTCTTTACCTTTACTGCCCTGGGGTAGTACTACTCTGGGGAAAGGGGTGCTTCTAAGCTTTACTTTCCTGGCATGTCTCCTATATTTTGTAAATGCCCTTGCTCAGAGGAACTACACCACACAAGAACACAAGAAATCTAGAGGGGATTCACTTTTAACACCTATCCTACATGCTAGCTTATAGAGGCAACCTGCCACCTTCATGGCAATAAGTGGAATTTATTGCCTGCCCCTTGCTGGCCCTGTTACATGTTTTAACTAAAGGAATTCAGCTGAAACAACACGGAAACATCCAAGATCTGCATCTTGTACCTTCACTTCTTGGATTACTCCTTCCTGGAAGTCAGCCATCATCTGGGAGGAAGCCCAAACAGTCTTGTAAAGAAGCCCTCAAGGAAAGAATGGAGGGTGCTGGCAGCCCCAGCACCACCTGCCAGGCATGTGAGTCTGTGTGTGGACCAAATTAACTGGTAGGTGATGAAAATAGAGAATTTTTTTTCCCTTCAGTGTTTTCTTTTCTTTTTGCATCTCATATGCTGGTCCTGCAATATACAAATTTGAATAATAGTCCTAGAAAGGCATGTGCGGGAAAGCATGAGTAATTTTCCTCGGTGTAACTGACATTTTTGCAACAGGAGGTCTTTCATGTGTGATAATTACTTGCAGGATTATTTCCTGATGTTATGCTCAGTGTCCCATGAATTCATACTCATGAATTGTTTTCATATGCCTGGAAAGTGAGCTGAACAGTGCTGACCTGGAGACATCTTTTTGGGGAAATATTTTAAGAAAATGTTTCTGAGATATAATGACTTATGATTTTAGTCCGTAAAATGACATCATTTTTACACTGTGCACCAGTCCATCTAATTTAGATATCAAGCTGGTTGTGACTTCAGTTATTTCCATACTCAGAGAGTGCTTGGTTCTCTAATTACTGAACCATTTCTTGGCAATATTGGACCCAAGAGCAAACACACAACATGAGAAGATCTTTGAAATGCCACAGGGAGCTTTGTTTTGCAACCATATGGTCTTAGCTAATAAAACCAGCTCTGTTACAGTGTTGACAGTGACAATGGCACTTGTATCTTGTCTCTAGTGTGAGATCCTATAACCAAAAGGAAGGACCAGGCCCACCAGGCTATTCAGTTCTTTCTCACTAAAACCTTGATGGTTATTTTAATGTCAAGACCAGTTTCACAAACTCTCCACCCTGGAGTTTTTAAAAGCTTTTTTTTTTATAAAATATAGATGCACGTAGTCTTCCCATTTTATACTTGTAGTCTATCAAGAGAATAATTTCTGATTAAATTCAGATGTATTTGATTTATACTGCAGAAAGGATTAAGCATGCATTTTAAAATTTGCAGTGTGTCACATAACTAGAAGTTTCTAACGTGTCATTTTTGTCATCTTTATTGTCTCTGTATGGGTCCATGTACTGGGATTTGTAGTGGATTTACACTTTCTATTTTGGGGGTGCTTATTTAGTGGGATGCCAAACTTGTGCATATGGAAAAGGTGACTGCATTCTTCAATGTGGTGGTTTTAAAATATGTCCACAAATTATCTGACACCCCTCCCTCTAACAGCTGGAACCTCATTTGCTCCCCTCGACTATGAGCTGCACATAGCAACTGACTTCTAACAAATAGATTACAGTGGAAGTGGCGATGGGTCTTTCAAGACTAGATCCCAAAAGGCATCACAGGTTTCTTCTGGCCCTCTCTCTCGGATCACTGGCTCAGAGGGCAGCTGGCTGCCATGTCAAAAGGACATGCAAGCTGCCCTCTGGAGAGGCCCACGTGACAGGAGTCAGACACTTGCTGCCAAAAGCCATGTGAGTGAGCTGATCTGCAGGAGCATCCTGTAGCCCCCATACAGTTCAGCTGAGACTGCAGCTCTAGCTCACAACTTGATTGCAATCTCACCAGAGACCCTGAGCCAGAGCAACCCAGATAAGCTCCTCCCCGATTCAGAACTCACAGAAACTTTAAGATAGTAAATGTTTGCTGTTTTAAGCTGCTAGATTTTGGAGTAATATTTTACAGAGGAATAGATCACTAACATATTAGTTCAGGCCCTGTTCTGAATGGCAGCCCTGACAGCATCTTCTCGCTGTCACCTTAAGCATGGGGTCTCTCCCTTTTCATGCAGTTGTGGTCTGCAATGGCAGGGGCAGTGTCTGCCACTGTAAGCTGAAGGCCCATATCCTTCCTTCTGCTACTGATTCCCTTCTACTTCTGCAGTGGTGCAATGAGAAGTCCTGAATATTCATGCATTTCTTCCACAATATTAATTTTCAGGCCTCTACACAGTAAGTATGAATACATATTACAAAATATTCCATGTAAAATGCAGTGCAATGATTAGGAAAAATATTTCTAATATAGAAGTAATGCATCAGTGTACCTTGAGCAGCAGTAGGGGGTGCTGTTCATGTTTGTAGTTGTATTCAATTTATATGTTTATTAATGAGAGGCCATGTGCTAGGCTGAAAAAATGGCTCCTCAAAGGTATATTCACTTCCTTATCCCCCAAACTTGGAAGTATTAGCTTATCTGGCAAAAGAGGTGATGCAGTGAAAGATCTTGAGAGGAGGAACTTATTTTGGAGTACCTGGATGGCCTAAATGCAATCTCATGAGTCCTTCTAAGAGCAACCACTTAAAACATGTTGTAGAAGGAGGGATTACAATATAGAGACTACCTCCCTCCACAGAGAACTTCCAGGACAATACAGACCCCACCTCTCCCCAGAGAAGATTTGTTTCTTGACCAAGAAAATGAAGTTAATGGCTCCCTGGTGGGCAAAGCCTGGGTACGTTTGCCAGCAGCTCCCTGATAAGATGGGGAGGAGGGGTGGTCTTTGCGGCCCAGGGTTCCCCAGCTGTGAGCCCGAGCCCCTGTGGACCCTGTGTCACCCCCCATGGCACTCAAGGACCAGGGATCGATGGGAGCACACAGCTCCTGCTGCCTGCTGTACTGCGAGTCCTGAACTGTCTGGATCCCTTTGGGCTGCTGTCTCCCTACCGTCTGGGTGGCAGGAGGTGGCCAGCTGACCCGGCAGCTGCCCGTCGCTGAGGGATGCCCGTGTCCTGCTCCAGGCCAGCCTTCACAAAACAGCAAGGGCAGCAGAGCGGACCCAGAGCCACTATATCCAGGAAAAGGGTATAGCAGAGCCCGTCGTTAGACATGACTCCAGCCCCTGTCTCCTCGGGGACCAGCAGTGGAGTCCCGGTTTCCAGGGATTCTACCCAGGCAGATGTGCAGGCGCTGCCCTCTGGCCACCCCATGTGGCTGTCCGGTGCCAGGAAGCCTTGTCCTGGTATCAGAAGGCTGCTGAGGGTGGTACATGAGGATGCCAGGGGGACATGCAGGTAAGCCAGCATTTGGACTTCCATGGTGGCAGATGGACTGGGGATGATGAGGGATGGAGAAACAGCAGAAAGACCCACGAGCAGATGAACTGGCCCACCCAACTCCCCTTCTGGTGACGAAGGCCACCCCTTGCGAGCAGCTTTAAGCTTTCAGGCAGTGACTAGGATTTGAAGACCCAAACGAGAGCACGAAACATTTATCAGGGGGAACCTCTTTATGGGTTTTCTTTCAAATTGTCTTTAGAATTATTTCATCAGTACTATGAGAAATCCTGGAGGGAATTTTGTTAAAATGACATTAAATCTATATATCCCCTTGGAAAAAAATGGATGGCTCTACAATATTCAGGCTTTTCCTTCAGAAATTTGTCTTTATTCATTCAGGACTTTATATTGTATATTTGTTTTCTTCAAATAGGTCCATAAATTCTCCTGTTAGTGTTATTTCTAGGTTTTTGGTACTATTGTAAATGGACCTTTTTCTCCTTATAAATCTAACTGATATTGGGAATATAGAGAGGTACAGTTTTTTGGGATATGTTTAACTCATACAATATTTATTAAGTGCCTACAATGTCTCAGGCAATTGTCTAGATACATATTTATCTTCAATCTTACCACACCATTGCACTCTAGTTAATGTAAGTAGTTTTTTTCAGAAGGTTTTACAAACATAATAAATTTATAAATTTAGTTTCCCATAGTTGCATCTATTGTTTTGGTTTCAAGCGTTATTCTGCTGGCAAGAATATCCTTAAGAAGGCAAAATAATGTTGGCAATACTGGCATTCTCAATTTATAACTAATTTTAACAAGATGTCTTTGTTGTTTATTAAAACTTGGGTATTTGAAGGGGAGTCTATAAATAATACCCCTTTGTTCCCCTCCTGTGGTCAGAGTCAATTAAGAAATAAGACGCAGGACCCAGGCAAATGGAAATCAGATCTCGGCTTTGATTTTGATGGGGCTGAGTGGATGGCTTTAAAGGATGTGCTGACCCTGACCAGAAGAAGACAACCTCACTGATCCCGGCTGGGCAGTGTTGACAGCCCCAGGCTGCCCCCCAGGGGCTGCCCACCTGGATGACAGAGCCCTAAAGCGGGGACCCTTGGTGAAGGGGACTTGGGCTGGCACTCCCAGGTCCTTCTTTCAACACCACCCAGCAGACTGGGGTCTGCTCCATTCCCTGAGACCAGAGGCAAGTGGGTCCTCCGATGTTAAATATGATGCTGGTATTGGGTTTTAAGTCATGTCCTTTAGCGTGATAAGTAACCTAGTTCTGATTTTGTTAAAAGTACTTTTAAAAGGGCAATTTAAAAAAACAAGAAATTAATGTTAAATTGCATTAAATTTCTCTTTGACATCTACTGGATTCATACTATAGTTTTCCCATTGGACTTACAGCTATTTTATGTTACTTGAATAAATAATATTTTTAAAAAATTAAATACTCTTTTCATTCCAATATTAAACCTTCCTTATTTATGGTGGACAATTCCTTGTAGTTCAATTCAGATTCTTAGTATTCTTTTTTAGAAATTATAAATCCTATTCATAGGAGAGATTCATTAAATACACATATACGCACATTTATTTGGTGCTTATTGTGTGCCAGATTCTGGTCTAGGGGTGGGGATACTGCAGCAAACAAAACAGATAAAAATCTGCCCACACAGAGTTTACATTCTAATGAGATGGCTCTGTTTTTGTTTTTTGTTTTTGTTTTTTTCTGTTTTTTTTTTTGAGGGAAGGAAGGGGGTCTTGCTGACTTTTGATTTCAGCTTATTTTAATTTCAGGAAATATACCACTTTATGCTGCCCTTTAACAACGTATATAGCACAAGAAGTGTTCTCTCTTGAAAGTTAGAAGAACACACCCATTAAACAATCTGCAACTGAAATTTTAATCAAAAGCAATTAAGACAACAGGTCTCACAATTTTGGTTTGTTTGTTTAATATCCTGTTGCCCCTTAAGGATACAAAAGGTTACCACCATTAATGATTGCTCATACAACAGTTATTCTCTGCATATCACTAGGGTGATAAGTATTAGAATGTATGTGTAGTTTGGAAAAAAAAAATCTCATTTTTTGATCTTTAAAAAGTTCCCTTTTCAATTGAACATCACCAATTTCAAGCTGCATATTTACTTCTAATTACAACTTTGGCCACATTCCTCTTTTACTAAGAATTGTTTAGGAGAGTGTTTTTAATCTCTCATTCTCTCTGTTATTTCTTTGAAACTTTTCTTATATTACTGTCTTATATGCACGATATTCAACAAATTTTGCTTATACTCTAAACCCTGCTTTTGCGGAATTTAGTTTTTCGTAGTATGTTATGAAGCATATTTTTGAAACTGTCCCATAGATGCTGAAAATGCATATTTTATTAACAGAGTATAAAATCATGTTTATGAATATGCATATGGTGTATTATAGATGCAAATATGTGTCTTTAAATATATGGTCATTACACGCTTTTATTTTAGCACACATATATTCCCCTTGTATGTGCCAGGCACTGTTCTAAGTGCTTTACTGATATTAATTTAATCTTCACAATATTCCTAATGCACTGGGCACAATTATCTTCACTTTACTTATGGGGAAACCGAGGCACAGAGAGACTTAGGTCCCTCAACAAGTAAATGATGGGCCCAAGATCCAAACCCAGGGATCTAGCTCCAGAATCCACAAGCTTGACCACTGTGCTCTGAGCCTAATCCCTGTGTTCATATGCATTTTCCCTGCCTGAGTAAGTTCTGGGTTAATGTTTTTTCATTACCATTTTATGCACATCTTGGTCTAATGGTTTTGCTTTTATTTTTGATGCTGTCATTTGATGCATAAAGTTTCATAAATATTTTTGCTTCCTATAAGTCATCACTACAAAGGGTCTCAGTGTCTCGTTACTGCCCCATGGCTTCAACTTTACACAAGTGATATTTACACGGCTATTCTTGTTTTCCCATTGCTCGCACAAGTCTAATGCATCTTCATGCACTGTTAATTTTCAGCCTTCCTGAGTGTTCTTCTCATAAACAAAATGTGCAATATGGTTAGATTTTTTTTAAAAGCTGATTTTGCATGTTGCTTTAGGAAGGGAGTTTATACTCATTTACAGATGAAGATCATATGTTTTTGTTCTTAATTCTGACAACTTGTATTACACTCTATGTTTTCTGCATTTGCTGTGGGGATCTTCTTCTTTCCTTTCCTGTATGGGTTTTCTCCACCGTTTGGAATGATTCATCATTTACTAAAATCTTCTGGAAAATCTTATTTATTTGATATTTGATATAACTTTTATTCCAATTAAAAATTTATAATACTCATAAAATATTTGGCAAATACATATTTCCCAAAGCATAATATGAAAATGTAAGTATAATAATTGGTGATTCTGATGCATTTCCTTCTAACCTGGCATGTATATAAATATAAATATAAAAACATATATATGTAGTATTATATGAAATATGCGTATCTTCTGTATTTATAATTAAACAACAATTGGCTAGGCAGAATATTCAGCATAGAATTTTACAATTTGCTACTTAATATTATTACAAGATTATTTTTCTTTAGCATTAAATATTCTTCAAAAGGCATTAAAATTATATAAACTTCATTGTATAGATTTGCCACATGGATATGACCCTCCCCTATTTTGATAAACATCCTTACATGTGCCATCATCTTTGATGTTTCTGTTTACTTCTAATTATTTTCTTAGCCAAGGTTCCTGAGAAATGGAATTCCAAGTTTACTATAAAGGACGTCTCCAGGCTCTTTATAGACAGCGCCACCGCTCTTTCCAGAAGAGTTAATATCACTTGATATTCTTATCCTCAGGAGAGTCTTACACTCACTACACTCGTGCATTTAAGATACAAATAATAAAAGTTACATACATTAAACCTTTATGTAAACTTAAAACTTATAAGCAGACATTTTCCAAGTTTTAAATAAATGTAAGGCTAAGGTCTGTCTTCTTCTTGTTTAAAACACAACTTTAATGTGATCAGACTTCCCAGTTTTCCTGGCCCCTATCAGGTGAGCCCCTCCTTTCACTCAGAAGTGTCCAGATTGAACAATCATTTATAGGATCACCGTACCCCTAATGAATCACTGATAAACTCCAGGTTCCATTCCAAAGTGAAGTGAGAATTTAGAGAGAATTGTGTCATAGGAATCCCCGGAAAGCTGCCAAGCCAAACTTTTCTAAATTTTTTCATTGTTTTCTTACTAAATAATCTACATGCGGTGCTGAAGAGGGTAATACTCTCTTACCTTGTTCTGCAACTTAAAAAGATGACCTTGTGCTGGTTGCCTCCACTTCTCTTTGAATAAGGAAAAATATAGCCAGTCCTAGAACTTGCCATCTGTGTGGATTTTGGTTGGCCTCCTTACTTGTTTACTTGGGGACTGTTCCAGTTTGCTAATGCTGCATTTTTGCAAAATACCAGAAATGGATCGGCTTTTATAAAGGGGGTTTATTTGGTTCCAAAGTTACAGTCTTAAGGCCATAAAGTGTCCAAGGTAAGGCATCAGCAGTCGGGTACCTTCACTGGAGAATGGCCAATGGCATCCGGAAGACCTCTGTTAGCTGGGAAGGCACATGGCTGGCATCTGTTCCAGAGTTCTGGTTTCAAAATGGCTTTCTCTGAGAACGTCCCTCTCTCAGTTCCTGTGCATTCTTCAAAATGTCCCTCTTGGCTGTAGCAAGCTTGCTCCTTCTGTCTAAGCTTATATAGTGCTCTAGTAAACTAATCAAGGCTCATGCTGAATGGGCAGGGCCACACCTCCACGGAAATTATCTAATCAGAGTTATCACCTACAGTTGGGTGGATCGTGTCTCCATGGAAACACTCAAAGAATTACAGTCTAGTCAGCACTAATACATTTGCTCACACAAGATTGCATCAAAGATAATGGCATTTTGGGGGACATAATATATTCAAACTGACACAGGGACTGATTGAATTCTCTCTTGGAACATGGCTAGTAGTTGATCTGTGCAGTTTTAACCTGATTTCTAGTGAATATCCGGTGGAACCTGCTGCGGTTCTTTCCTCTAATTCTCTGGCACGTAGCCCAAATAAAGGCTCTGGAAAAAAAAGAAAAAGAGAGAAGAGAGAGTATAGCACTGGCTATACATGTGCCACTTTCTCTTTTTCCACAGCTTTTGCCCTTTGTTAACTACACTTCTCTGAAATCAAGGAGCCAATGACCTTATCCTTTTCCTTCCCAAGAGGGCTTTGAAAAACCTCCCTGGTTTTAAGTTAGAAAAGAATATGTTCCAGACTGGATCTTACCTTATTCAGCCCCCTTTACTGGCAGCTTCAGTTTTTGCATACAAATAGAAAGAAGATTTGGGGAAAGGAAATATAAGGGGGGAAGAGGATTCTAGATGTGTTGGAAATGAACTTACATTGTAGGGGTATGGTCCCTGGCTCTTCTCTGGCTCAAATATGGTGCCTCTCTCTGAGGTAAGGACATGGTGGGAGGACTAAAACCTTTGCCAAACTTCAACATATCAGGGATATTTCGTTTTCTGTCATGAATTTCTGTATTTCTCAATTCAGGATCTTACAATAGATTCAACTTTAGTTTCAACTGTTGTGCTGCATATGGATGTAGCAAGGGAGTGTTGTCAGATGCTTTTCTCTAGAAGTCATTAGAGAAGTTTCAGACATATTATCCCAGCACTACCACAGTATTATCTTGTATTAAACGCAGTCTGCTAGTAACCGAAAACTGTCTTACTGCATTTTATAATTTCAATCTTAATTCTTCTGTGACTACTCTGTGCCCTTTACAAAAGGAAAGAGTTTGTACATTTGAAGGCAACTCCTTTTAATCTCTCCTATAGTGGGAGACAGCCATTGATGGATTTGGAGTAGAGTGGAAACTCTGGCAGTTAAATGGAAGGCAGGTTTGCAGGGTTGAGGAGGAAGATTAGAGAATGAGACACAACTTAAGAGGTTCTTGTAATATGTCAAGCAAAAGATGAAGACCAGAAATACTTCAGTGGAAGGTATGAATAGAGAAGAGAAAATGATTTGAAAATTTTTCTAAGAAGTATAATTGTTGGGGTGATTGAATGAAAAAGGAGTGTTATGGGAAGAGGATTACTTTCAGGTTTCTGGTTTGGGCAATTGAGTTGCTGATGAGTTCACTAACTGAGGTAGTAAGTGCAGAAGGGGGACTGGAATTGGAAGCTAGAATATATGGAAAGTTATGAGCTCCAGTTTGTACATACTGAGTTTGAAGTGCCTGTGGAACCTCCAGTTGTTTATGTTTAAGTGTATACATGAGCCTAATATTGAGGGATAGATGACTTGCAGAGAGGTAGATTTGGTATTCCTCAATTTTGGGATTATAAAAAGCAATGAAATTTCCAGGAAACCTGTGAAGTGTGAGAAGGTAATCTACTGAGAGAGAACACTAAGTAAAGGGATGGCAGAAAATGAGGATGAGGCAGGGAAGGAAATCAGTTAGGTGGGAGGTGGGGGCTTCAAGAAGTGGTGGGATGACAGGGGCAAATGTTGTGGAGAGGCAAAGCAAAATAATGACTGAAAAGGCTTCTGTTGGACTTAGGCCAATTGCAACGTGTTTTGTGAAATTAGTGTGACAAGATCCAATGGATGTTAATATTAACTGGGAACTTAAGATCATGTATAAATACACCTCTTATTTTTAGAGAAAGAATATTTTAGAGGTAAGAACTTTGACAATATTTATCTAGGTTAACAAAACAATGTCTTGCACGTAATAGATGCTCAAAAAAAATATTGGTTCAATGAATGATTGAAATCTTTTACTGGCAGAGCCAGAACTAGAAATCATACATCAAGATTCCCACAGTTGCACCCTTTCCCATAGAAATTTTTCTCCAAAATTTTCTCCATAGAGCTCTTTTTTTT
>PVKY010013099.1:0-11194 GCA_004027775.1 Bradypus variegatus | reverse complement strand
AATTCATCTCAGGTGCCAGCTGTTTACCTGTTCCAGTGGCCAGCAGGGGCGCCCCAAGCACTGGGTTGAGAAGGACTCTGAGGCACAGGAGGCCGAAGCTGTGGTTGACGGGTTCTGTCGCGGCTTCAGGAGAGTGGGGCCGTGTGTCTGCCGGCTCCGGGAGACCTGTTGGTGACAGCTGCTTGTGCCAGTGACTCAGCTGGAGGGTGGATGTGTGGGGGAGGAGGGCTTAAGGGTCCGGGACACCCCCTGACTTTGGTGGTTTCTTTCTCTGTTGGCCACATCAGCCCCTCTCAGGGACCTAGAAATTCTGCCGGTCCCTGGACACTGCCCGCTGCCCGGCCCCCCACTCCACTCCACCTTACCCGGACAGAGGCTTCGGTCCTGTTTGAAGAGTTGCAGTTCTCTGCGTTGACAGTGGAGGGCGCTCTCTAATTATTCCAAGTGAGAGTTCTCAAGTTTGCAGAGACGGGGATTGTAACACCAGAGTGGCTTTCTGATGGAACACGCTGGCTTCCGTGAACCGGGACCCTGAATTAAGCTGGCCTCGGGGAAAGAGGCACGTCGGGAAATGTGAAGCGAGGCCTTTTCACCAACTCTGTTTATTCCCGGCCAGCGGCTCTGCGTCCTTGACTTGGGGGGCAGCGCAGTGCTCGGGGGTAACCCAGCTAGAGGCCTTCTCCCTTGAGCACAAGGTGGTCCTGAGCCAGGCCGTGACGCCAGCTCTTCCCCAGAAGGCCCGTGGGTGCCCCAGCGAGGCCGCCCACCTGGGGCTGTTTTACCTGGAAAGAGGGGGCGTGGCAGGTGCAGGCCGAGCTGTGGGGTGCGGTAGCCGTGGGCGCCCTCCACCAGCAGAGGGCAGCGTCGCCCCACAGAGTGTGCCCCACAGAGTGTACCCGGGGCCCCGCTGGTGGCTGAGCCCTGAACCTCCCGGGCTCCCCCTCTCCCACCTCCCCAGCCCGGGAGCCCACTGCCGAGTCTGATCTGCAGCTGCCTCAAGACGGGGCACATGTGAGGGTGGGGGCAGCGGGGGACCCCGCGAACAGCCTCTCCAGTTTCAACCTAGCTTGGCTTTCCTGCAAAGAGAAGGGGAGAGGTGTCTCGGCGCTGGGGTGCAGGCCGTGGGACCCCGGGACCTGTGCGGTACTGGTGTGGCAGCTGGGGGGCGCCTCTGGGCAGAGCTCTGAGCCCCCCGTCCCCAGGCTGGTCGCCCCGCACTCGGTGGCGTGGAGCGGGCTGGGGAGGCTGCAGGCTGCACCTCTGCCTGGCTGCGGAGGGAGCGAGGAGATGGGGAACGCTGGGGTTTGCAGGGGACGGAGGGCAGTGGGGCGCCTGGGGCCAGTCCAGGGAGCCCGGTGGGAGCCCATCCGTGGCCAGACCTTGTTGGTGTGAAATGATTAGGAAGTCTGGCCTTGAGCCCCAACAGGGCCCGGCCCACCTGTCCCCGGAGCCTGCGGGGAGCCTCAGGGGGACACCTTCCGAGTCCACGGTGAGCCGGAGCGGAGGAAGGTGGGCAGGGACATGCTGGGGCCTGCACCTGGCCTCCCCGACCGTTTTCTCTGGAGCCACTGAGGCTCCTGGGGAATGGGGGCACTGGGGGGCACGGGGCCCAGCTGAGCTCTCTGAGGAAATCGAGGTGTTGGGGGCCGGGTGGTGAGTGTGAGGAGGTGGGTGGGGAGACGGGGCGGGGCAGGGTCCTCTGAGGACCCACAGATCGGGAAGGGCATCCCAGGGAGGGGGAACAGCAGGTGCAAAGGCTCAGAGGACACTGCAGATGAGGAGCTGGGAGAGGCAGATGATGAGGGGGCAGGGGGCCCAGGTCGGATGGTTCTGCCCCCACCTCTCGACCTGCTTCCAGGACTCTCCTCTCAGCAGCCTTCCACGGCCTTCCCTCTGCCAGGGTGGTCAGCACCGCCTCTCTCTGGTTCCACATACTGGCCGGCTTGAGCCTTGAAGCTTGGTCAAGAGCACGTGTGTAAACCTCTGGGGCTCCCTGCTACCCAGAGCACCCCATCTTCTCCTTCAGTTCCCCCAGGGGCCCCAACACAAGGCCAGGTGCCCAGCAGGGCTGACCACATGACTGGGGTTCAGGTGTAGGAGGGGTGAAGCTCCATGATCATCAGTTACCCCAGGCACAGCCATGCTGGGATGCACCAGAGGCTCTGGGGCAACGGTGATGGCTTTGGCCCGAGTGCCGACTCATTCATTCATTCATTCATTCATTCAGTAGACAGCACCTGGAAACCTGCAGGGGCCTGGCCTGTGCTTGGTGCCGGGAGGGACCAGAGCTTGAGAGTAGAGCCCTGGCCGGTGGGAATGCAATGGGGGCCATATAAGTGACTAAAATGTCCTAGAAGCCACGTGTCAAAAAAGGAAAAAGAACCAAGTGGAATTACTTTTAATGGGATATGTTATTTAACTCAATATATTCAAAGTATCCTTGCAACATGTAATTAGTATACAAATTGCTAACAGGATATTTAAAAATTCCAGTTCTCTGAGATTTGGTGTGTATTTAATACTGCACATCTCAATTTGGACCAGCCACATTTCAAGTGCTCAAAAGCCCCATGTGGCCAGCGGCTGCTGTAGTGGACAGTGTGGGTCTAGGATGTTCTCACGGAGCTGCCTGTGGGCAGCAGACATGGGCCAACCGTGCCAGGAGGAGGCCCCATTCAAGGTGTGGCAGGAACACAGAGAAGGGAGACGTCAATGGGGAAAGGGATGGAAGGCTTCCCAGAGGAGGGGGCATTTGAGCAGGGCATTGAAGGATGAATAGGAGTTCTTTGGGTAGAAAAGAAAGAAAAGAAAATCTCCCAATTTCCTTCCTGGAACCCAGGGTAGGGCTTATGAAGCCCGCCAGAGGCCTTCAGGTGCCTCCACTCCCGGCGTAGTTCATCTTCTTCCTGTCTCTCTAGTCTGCATTGATGGTTTTCTTTTAGTTACAGACCCACTGCTCTGGGGTTCTACTACTAACAGGCGCCATTTCGGGGTCCCCCACAGTGTGCCAGCCCAGTGCTTGCTGTGTGCCCAGAGCTCCAGGGGGTGGGGGCTCCAAGGTGCAAGACGAAGGGACCCTCGGTGCAGACCCTGCCCCGCCCTCGGCCACCCATGGTGCCTGGGCAAAGCCTCCAGCCCAGCGGCTACTTGCACTTACTGCCCTCCTCCAGTAGATGGCGCCCCTGTGACCGACGCTGACCCAGTTTCCCAGTTACACTAATTAGGAGAAACGTCGCCTGCAGCCGCCACGGAGGTGGGCTGTAAATCCTGAGCTGTGGGGCCAGGCCACGGGGCTGTATCTCCTGGGTGCCACCACTGTTTAATAAGGATTTTCGGAGGTCGCCGAGGCACGTGTCGGGAGCCTTACAGACCCACAAGGCTTCCAGAACCTCCACCTTCCTTTGGAGAGGAAGTGCAGGTGGGAATGGAACCCCGCTGCCCCTCGTGCAGCACTCCTGAGAGCTAATTGAAGTCTTTCTTGCTGCTGCCTCAACAAGCCCCCCTACCTCCCCCAGGGTTGGGTCCCCAGGACCCCAAAGTAATTGCCATTCTGGGGCCCAGCCTGCAGAGCCCCCGTTTCCATAAAAAAACCTTAGATGTGAATCTTCCAGAGTGTGACTCCAGGTGGGCTGCTTTATTGAGGCACCAGTTAGAGGACAGCACATGGCCTTCACCTGCCACCACCAAGGTCCCCGGGCCCCAGGCCCTGGGCAGAGACGGAGCTTCACTGAAGCTTCCGGCAGCCTCTCGATGTGGGCCCCGAGGCCCTGCCCAGACGCCACAGAGCAGGACTCGCGCCCAGGCCGCCGGGAGCCCAGAGCTGCCCGTGACTCGTCTGCTCCTTTCTTTCCCGGCCTCATGCCCTGCTCAGTCCATGGCCTAGGCCAGGCCGGCAGCCCCCGGTGGAGAGGGGCTGTCCCTGCCACCCTCTGGTCCAGACCCCAGGCCCGGGAGCAGAGGGCACGGCTGGGCCCGGGCGCCGCCCACCGGCCTGCAGACGTGGCTGCCCCCGCCCTGCCACGTCGCAGCTTCCACCCAGCAGGCAGGAAGCCGCTCGCTCCCTCTCTCTTTTTGTGAATTTTTGGAGGGCTGTTGTTGCAGGGAAACATCTGGACACGGTCCAAGGAACATAAAAAAACGAGAGAGGGAGAGCGAGGGCGGGGGAGGGGGAGGCCACGGTGGGGGGAGGTTTGGAAAAACCATCTGATTTCACTTTGCAAAGACAACTGCAATTATGCCTCTGAGGGTTGTGCAGTCACTTTAGATTCGAACCATGTTGGGTGATGTCAGTGGGAAAGTATGAGGCCCCGGCCGTGGCCCTGTCACCCGGCCCAGCGCGGTCCCGGCCTGGCCGCGGGCCCGCCGTGCAGGGGGAGCCAGAGGGGTCCGGTCGGGAGCAGAAAAGCAGACGTGGGAGAGCGGGGTCCCCCTCTTTGTACTCACTGGGTTTTCTCATCCCAAACATCCGGCCTGACCCAGCGGGGGCCAGACCGCCCCGCGTGGGAGGAGGGGCTGAGGGTGCCACGTGGCTACTCCCAAGTGCCCAGGGCCCCGTGGCCCTCCGCCCCCTAACCCACCGGCCCCACCATGGAGATGGCTCGGCCTTTCCTTGAACGTGCTCGCCCCCGCCCCACCCTTGCCATGGGGCCCCCTACTTGGAATGACTTTCTCTCCCACGGCTGAGACCCCAGCCACCAGAGACGGCTCCGGGGTCCCATCAGGGGGGCGACATGGCTGGCCCCTTGGGAGCCCCCACTTTCAGCACGTGTCGGCTCCAGCACTTTCCGCATCTGCCTGAAGCACGGGGGGGCTAGTGGGCCTGTTCCCTGCGGGTCCCGGGCAGGAGCTTGCAGGCTGCCTGGCGCCTCCGGGGGGCCCAGCTGACCGAGGATGTGTCCTGGGGGACCACAGTCCCTCAGAACTAAGAGTAGCTGAAGTCATCCTCATTGTATACACAAGAGCGTCCCAGGCTCGGGGTGTCTGTGGCAGGACGCCGGGGGCTTCCCAGAAGTACCACCTCCATCTGGATGGAGCCCAGAGCCCGGGCCTCCCCTGTGGGTGCCCCTCCGTGCCCCCAGAGCCGCGGGAGCCCCAGGTGGGAAGGGCCTGCATAGCAGGCACCGCTGGTGCCACAGCAGATGGCCCTCCTGGCAGGAAAGCCCAGTGGGGAGGCCCGGTCACCTAGCACAGGTGGGCAGCGTCTGCCGGGCCCTGAGACCGAGGCACCCTCCGGGGTCTTCCCCAGGGAAACCTCCCGGGACGTGCCGGACCCAGCTGGAGCCACCCTCCGTCTCACAGGCAGGAAGCGGAGGCTCCCGGAGGACAGGCCACCTCCAGCAGGGGCCGTGCTGGGGGACAGAGGGCCTGGGGCCTGCGGTAGGAAAGGGGGGGCAGCACCTGGCCGGGATGAGGGGTGTCCGTCTGTCTGTCTGGGATGGGAGCCAGCAGCAGCGGCAGCGTCTTGAGTCATGGGCTGGGGCCTCCCGGCCCCTGGGGGCCTGGAGACATTTTTTCCATGGAAAGTAGCTGCTGGCTCCGGGCTGAGCGGGGAGCCCGGGGCCGTCCCCACTGCTGCGGGGGCCTGGCGGGGGCCGTCCTTGGGGCGGATTCACTTCGCTGAACTTTTCTTCAGCCTGGGGAGGGTCGAGCGCACCAGCTGGGGTGGAGGTTCGGGGTGCCGGTCTCAGTTCTGCCTCCCGCAAGGAGCTTGCCCTCTCCGAGACTCTCTCCAGCTGTTTGCCTCTCGGCAGGGTCTTTGGGACTCGATGGAGCAAAGACCCTCAAGGGCCCAGCTGGTAACAGGGGCCAGACCTGAGCCTGCCTCTCCTTAGTTGGCTCTTGAAGGGGGAGTGGGGATCTGGGGGCTTGGCTTGTCCTCCAGGGGGTGCAGAAAGAAGGAGTGGATGGAAGTGACATATCCGTTGGCTATTTGCAGCCCCCCTGAAGATCCCCCCATGGAGCCCTGGTCTCGGAACCCACTGGGCGAGGTCAGAGAACCCAGCTGGGAAAGGCCTGGGGGGGAATTACCCTAAGTGTTCTTGGTGAAGTGGCCACCCCACCCCCACACTCTGCTTCCTCCAGGAAGCCTGCCTGGGCCACCCCTGACCACCAGTGTCTCTTGCCCCTTGGGTGCTGCTGGCTTGGCATGTAGGCCAGCGGTCTGAACTTCACATCTGCTGTGTTTTTGTCAACAGAAGTCTTGTCTCTCTGGAGAGCAGGGGACTCCTCGGAGGACAGACCGGAGGTTCTGATCAGTGCCCTGTCCAGGGGAGAGTGGGCGCCAGGCGGTGGGCCTGGAGGGGAGCTGGGCTTTGGGCGGGGCAGTCTATGTGGCCTCGGGCAGGCACTGATGGCTCTGAGCCTTGGTTGTCCCTTCTGTGAAACGGGGTCATAGCAGCCCTTGCCCTTGTGGGCTCTGGGAGGTGCCATGGGGTGGTGGGAACCCACCCCGGATGGTCCTGGTGCCAGTGAGGCCGGGAGCTCCCCAGGGGTCCCGGCTCCTGGGTCCCCTCAGAGAGCTGCGGCCACGTGCTGGACACGCCTCGCCCTCCCAGCCCTGCAGCCCCCCGGGTCCGACCCTCCCTCAGAGCCCTCAGCGCTTTCCCCGTGTCCTCAGGGGAGCCCGAGGCTACTCACGCTAGGGTCTGTTTTTTTTGGTGGGGGGGCTCAGACTATGCAAATGTCCAGTTTCTCGTGAGACGTTTGCCTGCTGCTTCAGCCTCCGTTGGTGGCACTTGCAGCGGCCACTTCTCCTCACTGGTAACTGGCAGTGCTTTGAGGAGGGCCCATGTTTGGGCTCCTAGAGAGGTCGTCTCAGCCCCCCAGGGAGTGGCCTTGCCCCCCACCCCCGAAGGACTCTGGGACTGCTGGACGCAGAGGTCTCGTTCAGGCCGGGGCGCTGGCTCTCGGGAGGTGGTGACGGGCCGCAGTGGGTTCTGGCTGGTGGCGATCCGGGTCGGCCCGTGGGACCCTGGGCTGGGGCTGCCTTTCGGCTGCGCTCTGTGGCTGCCAGGGGCATCTTGTAGGGTGCCCTTCAGCACCACGCGGAACAAGCCCTTGCTCTGCAGACTGGGGAAGTTGAGGCCTAGAGAGCTGGTACCCAGCAAATCCATCCTTTGTGGTGGTGGCCTGTGACCTTCGGAGCAGAGGACCTCGGGGGTGGTGAAGGGCAGGGTCACGCCAGCAGTGGGCCAGCCCCTCAATTCAGTGACTTGAAGTGAGTCTAGTGGCATCACAATGTACAAATCTGGGGTTGGGTGCAGGGGACCCACCTGGCTGGGGCAATACCAGGGGGCAGTAACGGGGTGCTGCCCATGTGGCTACAGCCAAAGGGGTGGGCGAGGGGCTCCAGGACCTGGGGGCAGGGGCAGGGATGCCCCGGTTGTCAGAGCTGCTGGGACAACCACCACCGGCTTGTCGGCTTCAACAGCAGGAATTGGTTTCCTCGCCGTTTGGGAGGCTAGATGTCCAAAATCAAGGTGTTGGCCGGCCCCCACCTCCAAAGTCTCATGTTCTGTGGGTGACCGACCACTGAACCTCTGCCTCAGACACCTGGCACCTGTCTCCCTGACCAGCCCCTCTCCTGGGGGCCACGTTTCCTTTGCTTCTAGGGACTCTGGCCATATTGGGTCAGGACCCCCAGCCCAAGTCAGCTGGGCCTCACCTTAACTAATCACGTCTACGAAGATCCCATTTTTAGCTGAAGTCCCAGCCATAGGTGGGACCTGGGACTTGAACTTGTCTTCCTGGGGGACATGATTCAACCCATGACCAAGGGCTGGCCTTGGAGGGGGTCGGGGGCCCAGGTGTCCTGGCTGGGAAGAAGCAGAACAGACGAACGCCGTCCTCCCTCCTCCCCTCTGCCAGTGCTCCTGACGGCCAAGCCGATGGCGGGCTGGGGCGTGGGCAGCTGGCCGCTGAGGGTCCCAGGTGGGCTTCCAAGGGCAGAGCCGGTGGGGGAGGGAGCCTGGCAGGCTGGGAGGAGGCACCGGGGTCACCTGAAGTGGCGGGTTCCCGAGAACAGAGGCGAGACGGTGTGTCAGGAGATCCCAGCAGCGTGGGTGCCCAGCGGGGGTCCCCACCCTTGATTTCCACGGGTGCAAGTGAAGAAGCCACACTGCAGTGCTGACAAGCGTTTCGGTTTCCTGGGGCTCCCATAATCAAGGACCACAATCTGGGTGACTTCCACCAGTAGCCATGCTCCCCGGGTAGAGGCCGGAGCTGTGACAGCCAGGGCTGGGCCGTGCTCCCGCCTCCCTGGGGCAGGCGGCTTCCTTGGCCCGTGGCCGCGCCCCTCCCGGCTCACCTCCTCCTCTGTGCGTCTCTGCCACCTTCCCTGTTTCTCGCAAGGGCGCTCTCACTGGATTTAGGGCCCTGCCCAATCCGGTCTGACCCCATCTCCCTCCTTACCCTGGTGACAGCCACAAAGACCCTCGTTCCGAATAAGGGCACGTGCTGAGGCTCTGGGTGGGCATGCATTTTGGGGGGACTCAGTTCAACACAGGCCAGCCCTTGCTGTCCTCTCTTAAACGCCTTCAGTGGCTCCCCGTTGCCTGCCGTGCGAAGCCCCAGCACCTCCGCGGGCAGCCCCAGTCCCGGCTCCCCGGCCCCTCCCTGCGTGTGCTGGGGCGCGCCCTGGCCTCCTTCTTTGCCTGGAGGGGGGATCTCTGCCTCGGCACCATGGACGTTTGGGGGCCGGGTCATCCTTCCTGGGGGGGCCGGTCCTGTGCTTTGTACAACACCCAGCAGGTCCCGGTCTCCACCCGCTGGATGCCAG
The DNA here is from genome assembly GCA_004027775.1 of Bradypus variegatus. Taxonomy (NCBI): domain Eukaryota; kingdom Metazoa; phylum Chordata; class Mammalia; order Pilosa; family Bradypodidae; genus Bradypus; species Bradypus variegatus. The sequence goes on along the minus strand of PVKY010013099.1, from coordinate 2,418 downwards.
TGGCATGTCCCGGAGTTAAGTCAGCAGCAGATGACTCCTGACACTGCCAAGGGTCGCCGGGGGCAGAGCCACCATGTCCTAGAGCGATAAATCCCGAGCCGGGCGGGTTCAGACCAGCTCAGGCGAGGCCTCCTCCAGGAAGCCTTCCCTGGTTCTCCCCAGTGTTCTCCCCATGCTGGGCAAACCCGCCTCATTGTCCGCAGGGCTCCCCGTCTACCTCACGGGCATCAGGAGATTTCTAGGCAGCCTGTGTTGCGCCCTCGGTACCGGCCGACCCAAAGGGCCTCTCCCGTGACCGACCCCTCGGGGGCACATGCCCTTGTGTGACTGAGATGGACGTGCTCGGGCACTTTGAGGACCTGGTCATGGGGCTGAGGCCGGCCTCAGGGGCACTGGGGGACCAGATGCCCACATGCTTCTCTGCCCCTGCCCTGAGCTTCTGTGTTGGCTGTGAGCACTGTTTCAGGAGCACTGACAGCTCCGTGGGAGCAGAGAGCAGGCCTCACGCTTCCCAGGATGGAGCAGGTGCCTGGTGGAGCCTCCCGGGTGACAAATGCGGTGACGAGCCCTGAGAAGGGAAGACGTTGGCTGGAGTCAAGGTCACACAGCTGGTTTGCAGCGGAACCCTGATTCGAACCCAGGCCTTGTGCTGCTCTGCCGGGCAGGTTTGTTACTGATCTGTGTGTGTGTCTGTGTGTGTGTGTTTGAGAAGAAACCTCCGGAGGTGAGTCGGTGAAAGATGAAGCCTCCCCAGCTCGGCCGGCCCTCAGGCAGCTGCATGGGTGCTGGTTCACTGTGCGTCCTTCCAGAGTGTTCAGTGCGCCTTCCAACTGGGACACACACTCAGGTTATCACCCCAATGCACACACCCTTCTACAACTTCCTCTCTTTCACAGCAAAGCACCAGACCCTCTTTCCTGGGTGCTGGGGGTAGGGCTGATCCATTTTTTTTCCCTTAAAAGCAGTTTTATTCCCACACTTTACAGGCCACCTAAAGTGTACCGCCGGCGGCTCAGTACCTCGCAGAGCCGTGCTTTCATCCCACAGTCAATTTTCAGACACTTTCATTGGCCAAACAGGAAAACCTCACACCCCTTGCAGCCCCGTTACTGCCCTTAGCACAGGTGTGTGACCTTTGTTACAACTGATGGAGGAAGATTAAAGTATGGCTGTTCACCGTAGTCCGTAGTTTGCATGGGGTATACTTTTTCCCACACGCCGCCCTATTATTAACGCCCTGTAATGTGACGTGCAATTGCTCTGCTTCAGGGAAGAACATTCTTAGGTTTGTACAATTCGCCACAGTCGTCGTCCGCAGCAGGGCTCGCTGTGTCGTACAGTCCCCCTTCCAGCTTCTGGCTTTCCTTCCGGTGACGGTCACCCCCTCAACAGGCCCCGTTTGTAATGGCTGCGCTGGGCTCTGCCCAGCCCCTCGCTGCTGGGGCCTGGGGTCCCCCTGAGCCACTGTGGACGGCCGCCCACGCTCCCCCAGGACCGCCCCATGGAGGCACGTGTGAAGCGGGGCCGCTGGTCGGAGAGGAGGCCCCTTTCACGTTTAACACACGACAGGGCTCCAGGCGCCTGGGATCCCTGAGGAGGAAGGCAAAGCTGCTCTTGGTGAGGGGTCACCCACACTCAGCCCAGCGTGAGGGACTCCCCGGAGAGAGCATCCTAAACTGGACTGGGAGCTCACGTCTCTGCATGGAGAGCAGGGCGCCCTGCCGCAGGCTGGCCTGGAGCTGGGGTACCCAGGGCCAGGGGCAGGGGTGAGGACGGCAGTGGGAGAGTTGGGGGGCTGTTTGGAGGTGGAGGCTCTGGGGACCCCTGGTTGGAGGTCTCCCACCCTCCCGGTGAGAGCATGTGCCAGGCTGCCCCAGATGGTAGGCCAAGGTGGGCTTTCCGTGACTCCCCTGTGGGCCAGGTGTTGGGGTGCTGCCCCCTTCTCTGCCAGCTGGAGCCGCTCTGGTGCTCTCTGGAGGTGTCCCTTGTACCCCTCTCTGCCAGAGGACCCCTCAGATTGCAGAGGGGTCTGGGGTCTCAGATTACAGTGAGACCGTGCTCCCCACTTTCCTCGCAGGCCTTTGCCCTGAGCTCTACACTTGTGCCCACCCACTTGGGATGAAGGGGAGACAACAGCTGAGTGATGGACACCGGGCAGGGCCTGCAAGGTTTGGATCCTGAGCTAAGATGCCCCACCTCTTTCTTTAGGGCAAAGAGCTCCCCCAGATTTAGTAGCTTACGATGCAGTCATCATTTATCACCTCTCACAATTTCTGTGGATCGGGGATTTGGGGCGACTCAGTGGATGGGCCTGAAGTCTCGGAGGCTGGGGGTCACCATCAGAAGATGCGACGGCTGGAGGCCCTACGTCCTGACGCCCCCCTCTCGGCCAGCAGGCCCCCTCCCCTTGCAGCCCAC
>PVKY010013098.1:0-11184 GCA_004027775.1 Bradypus variegatus | reverse complement strand
CACCACCATCTATTACCATTATCCGAGTTTGCATATTTGCATATTTCTGCTTTATTCCCTTACTGAGCTAGAAAAGCATGTTGGCACATACACTACTCAAAATAGATATTAATCCACCCTTCCTTACCAGTGAATAATTACAGTAACAAAATCTTCTCTTCCCAAAAAAGAGATAAATTTTAGTGGCTTAAGTTTAAAACATTTTTGGTACCATTTTCTAAGTAAAGATGAAATGCTAGTGCAAAATTCTGATAGTCCTCTTCCAGGTTATTCATCGGGGAAACTTTTCCCCAAAACCTCACTAAAGGAGGCTCCCTGTCCTCTTCTTTACATCTTCTTCCCCCAATCTACCCCATCTCGTGAAAGAGCATGTGTGTGCATGTGAGTATAAGCACGCATATGTGCATACATGTGAGTTAGTGTGCATACAAGCATGAGTGTGAATGTGTGTATGTGTGGGAGTGTGTGAGCATATGTGTGTTAGAGTTGTGTGAATGAGTGTGTGTTTATGTGTGTGTGCATTTGTGTGTCACTGTGTGAATGAATTTGTGAGTGTGAGCATGCATATGTGTGAGTGTGTGTGTGTGGTGTGCATGTGGTGTGTGTGTGTGCGTACACAACACCAGGCTCCCCTGGCCCAGGCATCCTCCATCAGCAGTCTCCTGGGAGTGCGGTATGAACTGATGACCCAGCACAACAGCTGAGGAGCCAATCCCTGCTTCTGGAGGACAGGCGCACTCACCTGGGCCATCTCAGCTGCTGTGTTTCCTTTTGCCCCTAGCAGGACCATGGCCAGGGCTGAGGAGATGCTCACAGGAGAATAAAACACATTGTGTGAAGGGCTGTCTTGACACAGCATTTTTAAGAGGCGGATGGCAAAGGTGCCATTTGCTTCAGAGAAAGCATCCATGGTGCTGGGTCTGGAACCAGAGAAAGAAGAAAAAAGAGAAACTCACCTCAATGCACCCATGAACGTTTATTGACCTACTACATGGCAATTTTAGAATGTCCTTTTTTTTTTCCATTTTAAGGTCATACATAGTTTAAGTCGAAGAAAAATCATTTACTGCTTGCTGCTCTCCATCTGCAACATAAATCTAGATTTTTAAGGTAATGGGCTAAGTGTGCTGGTGGCAGCAGATCAAATTTAGCCTGAGCACCTCAGGGCAATCAACAAAACTGCCTCCCTGCACAGACAAGCACATACATGCACACAGCATCCTGAGAACAAAGCCGCAGGGAGCTGCAAAATCAGATCCTGTTCCTTGAGAACCAATTCCTGGCATCCTGGGGCAGGGGGAGGGAGGAATGACAGAGGGTCGGAGGGTCAGGGAGGAAAGGGGAGGAAAGCCCAAGTGATAAGCTTCTTTGTTCTCTAGCCTGGCCTCCATAACACTGTGCTTATTCTTGCCACCACTTTAGGAAGGGTCCTTTTTGCTTGTCAGTTGTGTCTCAAGCCATGGATTTCCAGATGAGATGCTGAGCAGACCCAGAGATAGGCTTAAAACACCTTCTAGAGTCAGCTGTAAGGCAGGGAGGGCGCCTCCATCCAAAGGACATCAGACGTACTACAAGGCTACCAGGCAGACCTGTGGTTACACGTCTGAAACTGAAAGTATCACCCGCCACCCACCAGCCCCAGCCCCACTTGCCTCCAGCACGACATAGAAGAGGGACCATCCATCGCTCACGCAGCCGCTGGCCTCAGAGGCCCTTGGCGGTCTCCCTGCCTCCTTCCATCTCTCCCTCATCCCCCAACACCAATCACCCACCGCCCTTGTCCCATCCCTAAACACCTCTGGAATCTGTCCATGTCTCTTGTTCCTGCATCTGGTCTCCTCAACTGCCTCCCTCCCACCTGAGATCTGGGGGCCTCGGGGCTCCACTCTGTAACCCGTCTGTGCATACCAAAATGCAAGCTCATGCTTTCATTCCTTGAGCACGTAAAGCTCAAAGCCCAAGTTTATTTCAGTAGCCTCCAGGGTGATCCTCTTCTGGCCCCCTCCTCCTTCTCCAGCTGTGCTCCCTCTCACAGCCTAGCCATCTGGAACCTCTTTCAGTCCATCAAAATCACCTCTGAGTCTTTGAAACACGGTTGGCCCAACCTAGAATAGTCCTCGCCCCAGCCCCTTTCACCTGGCTCATCCCACTCGTCCTTCCAGGCTCTACTTAAGCATCCCGGCCTCAGGAGGATTCTGGAATCCCTACCTAGGCGAGCTCCTTCCCATTCTACACATCTTGGCCACAGTCCGTCACTACTGTACCCTCCAGACTATAAGCTCCTGAAGGCAAGAGCCCCGTCTTGAACCCCTAAAACGGAGCCCAGGAAAAAGGAAAGGCTCAGTAAGTTTGCGCTGAATTCATAAAAAGGATTAGGGTGAATAAGAAGCCGTTGGCTTTAGAACCGGAGACCCGTGATCCTAGCAGAAGAGTTACAGAGAAGAGGGAGGACAGCTGCAAGGATGCAGACGATGGGCGAAAAGGGGAGAGGAGACTGAGCAGGCAACGCAGAAGCGGGCTGCAGGGGAATGGCGCGAGGAAGCGGGGACGGGGTGGGCTAGGAGGGACAGCGCGTGGCTTGTCAGGTGTCTCATAAACCCCAGCTCGGCCATCCACCAGCCGTGCTCCAGAGCGCGTTTCTATTTCTGAAAACGCAGAGATAACGGCGCCTCCTCCGGTCTCTTTGTTCTGCCCTAGCTGCACGGCCTCGGGGATCATCTGTAGCGGGGGATCCTCAAACCCGCCCTCGTCATCACAGCCTAGATTACAATCTCACTGCCCCCCACCCGGACCTCCCCGCGCGCCCCGCCCGGCGATGCGCCCACCTGCAGGGTCTCAGCGAAGCGCGGTCTCCCGCCGCCCTCCAGGCCCAAACCGGGGTGCCTGAAGATCCCGAGGGGGCTGCGGAAGCTGCTCCTGCCGCTCCACAGGCCTTATAGCAGCCTCCGCGGTCTCCGCCCGGCCCCTCCGCTTCGGGGTACTTCCCAGCTTCCTGCCCCAAAACCCTGGGCGGGGCGGGCGCGCGTTTACGCCGGGGCAGGGAGGGGGGACTGGTCCGCTCGGAGTCCGGCGGCTCAGCCCCAAGCACCGCCTCGCCAGGGGAGGGGGGCAGCTGACGCCCCAGCCCCGCACGTGATCCCCTCCCCGACCTCCCCCTATGCTCCGGAAGCCACAGTTACGCACCTGGGCGGGCAGGGACCACCCGCCGGCCCCCCCTCTGCGGGACACAGAGTGAATAGAGCGCGCCGCTCCCAGCTCCTGCCAGGGCCACCCCAAGCTGCATTCTGAAAGGGAAAGCGATTTGAAATTCACTGATGGGCCAGGCCAGGCTGGAAGCTCGTACGTAATGCAGTTCTGTGCGGAGATACAACGGGATTCCGGGAAGAGGCAAGAGAATTTGGAGTTCGTGCTTTTCTACTTACAGTCAGCAAAGGTAGAGTGGCAGAGTCCTATTGCAGCTAGGAAGGTGCCGTGGATCTTGATTCCGCGCTTTGTCTTACATTTATGAGGGATTCCATTAGAACCGAAGTATTTGTTCCAGATGCCACAACTGATCAACAGCCAACCGCGCCCTTGAACCCACGTAGAGAACCAGGACTCCCAGCTCCCGGTACCTGAGCTCTTTGCCAGGCCTGGGGATGGGCCGGCGGTGTCAGGGTGTGAGCCCCTCTTGCATTCTGCTGCAAGGCCAGAAGCAGATACTGACTCACACTGGCTGGGGCCGCGGATCACGCCCTCTGAGGGGTTCAGAGTCCCTGGTGGAGCAGAGACTCACACTTTTCTCATCACCTCACTGTGCCAGTGGCACCCTTAGGCTGGTCACGGAGGCCCCGCCCTTGGAAGCATTACACGTTCACACCATGATGTCCAGAGGAAGAGAACAAAGCAAATGGCTTCCTCGCTGAGGCAGGGAGCTTTTCCCAGGAGCCTTGTCCCTCGGCAGATTTCCCTTTTGGTTTCAGATTAACCAGAATGAGCACATTAACCAGAGCACATTAACCAGAGCACAAAATTTAAGGAAGCACATACTCGTAGGCTCCAGCCCTGCCCTTGCACGGTCCTGCGAGTGAGCATATCCTCAAAATGTGTGCCCCAGCTGCCTTGCTCCCCCTCTTTCTTTAAATAGCAGCTTTAATTCACATACTATAAAATTCACCCTTTAAAAGTGTACAATTTGGTGGTTTTTAGTAGATTCACAGGTTGGTTGCACAAACACCATTTGTGATTCCTGAACATGTTCATCACCCCAAAAGAAACACCATACCCATTAGCAGCCCCTCTCAATTCCCCTATCCCCCAGCCCCTAGCAACCACTCATTTACTCTCTGTCCCTGTGGATGTCCCAGCTGCAGTCATTTCATACAGTAGGATCATACAATTTGTGGTCTTTGGTGACTGCCTTCATTTTACTTAGCATAATCTTTTCAAGCTCCATTCTTTCTCTGGCTAATTTTCCATTGTATGCATTTGTCACATTTTGTTTATACATCTTTTTTTCTTTTTACCATTTTTTAAAAATTCAATTTTATTGGGATATATTCACAAACCATTCAGTCATCCACAGTGTACAATCAGTTGTTCACAGTACTATTATATAATTGTGCATTCATCATCACAATCAATTTTTGGACATTTTTGTTACCTCACACACAAAAAAATAAGAATAAAAATTAAAGTAAAAAAGAACACCCAAAACATCCCACCCCCCCATCCCACCCTATTTTTTATTTAGTTTTTATCTCCATTTTTCTGTCCATACACTGGATAAAGGGAGTGTTGAGCCACAAGGATTTCACAATCACACAGTCACACCGTGGAAGCTACATAGTTATACAATCAACTTCAAAAATCAAGGCTACTGAATCACAGTTCAACAGTTTCAGGTATTTCCTTCTAGCTATTCTAATACACTAAAAACTAAAAAGGATTATCTATATAACACATAAGAATAACCTCCAGAATGACCTCTCGAGTTCATTTGAAATCTCTCAGTCACTGAAACTTTATTTTTTAGTTTCATTTCTCTTCCCCCTTTTGGTCAAGAAGGCTTTCTCAATACCATGATGCCAGGACCAGGCTCATCCCTGGGAATCATGTCCCACATTGCCAGGGAGATTTACACCCCTAGGAGTCATGTCCCACATAGGGGGGAGGGCAGTCAGTTTATCTGCCGAGTTGGCTTAGAGAGAGAAACAAAAGAAGTTCTCTGGGGGTGACTTTTAGGCATAATTATAAGTAGGCTTAGCCTCTTCTTCGCAGTAACGAGCTTCATAAGGGCAAGCCCCAAGATTGAGGGCTTGGCTTCTAAATTGGTAGTACCCAATGTTTGTGAGAATATCAGGAATTGCCCAGGTGGGGAAGTTTTTCCACATTTTCCCCGGTCCTTCAAGAGGGCTTTGCAAATACATTTTTATTCTCTGCCCAAATTACTCTGGGATGTACCAGGTTTTCACAATAACCTGTACAAACCAACCAGATTTCACTCCCTATTCAAAGTTCCATGTAATAATGATGTTTGAATAAACTGACCATACAAGTTAAGTTACACAGTGTGCTACAGAAAATATAGGTCCTGCACCAAGTAAACATCTCTTCTCTTTGTCTCACATAGAGGTTGAAGTTTTGAATCACAGTCAATATTGTCCTTTACCCTTTAGTCTGATTTACCTTAGTTCAAACCACGTCCATTTCACTCATATTTCTAATTGAAGACTGATATATTATTTTTCAGACTCTTTAACATTTGCTGTGTGGTATAATGCTTCATTCATAGCTGCTGAACTCTGGCACTGAGTCTCAGTGTCACACAAATACCCAAAGTTCCAGGGACGGACTAGGTCATACACAAAGAGCTCAGCATCTCAGAATTCAGAAATAGCCTTTACAACTCAGGAATAGATGTAACTGCTGCAAGAGCTTACAATCTAGGAACCTTCACAATAAGCCTTCCCCTGATAATCTGTGCTCAGATTTCTCAGAGTTTGCACAATATAGTTAGTTCATATTAGTGAGGCATTATAATGTTTCTCTTCATTTCTGGTTTATTTCACTCAACATACTGTCCTCAATGTCCATTCACCTAGTTGCATACCTCACAACTTCATTCCTTCTGGTAGCAGTTAAATATTCCATTGTATGTATACACCATAGTTCACCATTCTGTTCAGCAGTCAATGTACCCTTAGGCCACCTCCATCCACTGTGAATTGTGAGTATTGCTACCATAAAGCCCACTGTGAAAATGTCCCTTTGTGTTCCTGTTTCAGTTCTTCCAAGTATATACCTAGTAACAGGGTTGCCACACTATATGAGAACCCCATACTTAGCTTCCTGTGAAACCACCACAGTGCCCTTCAGATGGGCTGCACCATTCTGCTTCCCCACAAATGGTGATTAGGTACATCCTTTTCTCCACATCTTCTTCAGCACTTGCATCCCTCTGTTTATTTTTTAAACAGTTTTATTCACACACCACACATTCCCTCCTAAGAAAATAATAGTCATGTAGTTATGTATTCACCACCACCATTTTTATGAGGACATTTCCATGTCTTCCACAAAGAAAGAGGAAGAGGTAAAAAAAGAAAAAAGAAAAAAATGACAACTGCAAAAGAAAACACACACACAAAAGAAAAAGTAAAATACAATTAAAAAGTCAGACAACAACACCAATGCCAAGAATCCCATACCCCTCCCTTATATCCCCCGCTTATAGACATTTAGCTTTGGTATATTGCTTTGTTACAATTACTGGAAGCATATTACAATGTTACTGTTAACTATAGACTCTAGTTTGCATTGATTGTATTTTTTCCCCAATACCATCCCATTTCCAACAACTTGCAAAGTTGACATTCATTTGTTCTTCCTCATGTAAAAATATTCTTATATTTGTATATTTAATCACAATTGTTAACCACTCTAGTTTTCACTAAGTTATACCATCCCAGTCTGTATTTTCTATCTTTCCTTCTGGTGTCCTTCATGTCCCTAAGCTTCCTCTTTCAACCATGCTCATATTCATCTTTGTTCAGTGTACTTACCATATTGTGCGGCCATCACCCAGTATTATGCTACCTATTTCTGGATCTATACAATCAATCCTGTTGAACATTCTGTCCTTCAGCATCAAATGCCTTATCTCTACCCTCTTTCTATCTCCTGGTTTCCTTGTTTCTACATTCTTCTCCAAACATCTCTCTCCTGTCTTTTCCTATGTGTCTGTAGTACTCCCTTTAGTATTTCTTGTAGAGAAGGTCTCCTGTTCACAAACTCTCTCAGTGTCTGTTTATCTGTAAATATTTTAAACTCACCCTCATTTTTGAAGGACAGTTTTGTTAGATATAGGATTCTTGGCTGGCAGTTTTTCAGTATCTTGAATATATCATACCACTACCTTCTCACCTTCATGATTTCTGCAGAGAAATTTGCATTTAGTTTTATTGAGCCTCTCTTGTATGTGATGGATTGCTTTTCTCTTGCTGTTTTCAGAATTCTTTCTCTTCAACATTTGAAAATCTGATTACTAAGTGTCTTGTAGTAGGTCTATTTGGTTCAGTTCTGTTTGCGGTATGCTGCACTTCTTGGACCAGCAATTTTATTTCTTTCATAATAGTTGGGAAATTTTCATTGATTATTTCTTCCATTATTCCTTCTGTCCCCTTTCTTTCTCTTCTCTTTGTGGGACACCTGTAACCCATATATTCATGTATTTCATGTTGTCATTCAGTTCCTGAGCCCCTGCTCATTTTTTTTCCATTATGTTCCCTATCTATCTGTTCTTTTGTGTGTAGGATTTCAGATGTCCTATCCTCTAGTTCACTATTCCTTTCTTCTGCCTCTCCAAGTTTGCTGTTGTATGTCTCCATTGTGTTTTTATCTCTTCTTTTGTGCCTTTCATTCCCATGAGTTCTGCCATTTGTTTCTTCAAGCTTACAAATTCTTCCTTATTGTCACCCAGTATCTTCTTTATAGCCTTTATCTCTTTTGTCATATTTTCTTTCAACTTGTTGATTTAAATTAGATTTATTTGAACATCTTTAATTAGTTGTTTCAACTCTTGAGTCTCAGTTCAGGTGTTAGTTTGTTGCCTTGACTGGACCATATCTTCATGTTTCCTGGTGTGGCTCATGATTTTTTACTCTCTAGGTATTTGATTTTCCTGATTAGTTTATTCTGGAGGTTGTTTTCTCTCTTTGTCCTTGGGTTTTCTTTGATTTCTATCTTGTCTTTGTTTCTCTCACTGGCCAGCTGTCAGATTGGCTCTGCCCCACAGTCTTCTCTCAAAAATCGGGTGCCCACCGTGGCCTGCTACAGGGATGGGAGGTAAGCATTGGGCACCCCATCAAGTTCACTGTGGTAATACAAATATGCTGTCTTCCAGTGGTGCTCTGTTTTCTGCCAGCCACCAAGACCTGGTTTGTTTTAAAGCCCTGATTTAACAATTGGTTTGTCCATTTTTCTCAGCCAAAACAAGGTCCAGTTTCTATGCAAGGTGTGTAGGCCAGCTCCTGTGGTTCTAATAAAGGGTCTGGGGCATCTTTTTAAAAGTGTTTCCATTCCCTTGCACTTTCCAGACTATCAAGCAGATGGCACTGTTCAGTAACTTAATCTTCCTCAGAGATTGCTTTGCCTCTGAGCACAGGCTGTGTCTACACAGGTGAGCTGAAACTGCAGGATTCCTTTGCCCTCAATTTGCCAGTTATAATCTGGCTCAATGTGGGGCTACACGTGTGGCACAGTACTACTTCAGCTGACCCAATACTCCAGCCATCCCCAAGGCAAGGAAAGAGCCACTGGCTGCTACTTCACTCCAGAGTGGGGGAAGGGCTTTCAGATCCAGGGCTAGAAATGTAGTCTCTGTCCACATTTTCTCAGTCTCTTTGTTGCTCACTGACTGGTCCTTGTAATATCCTCCCCTGTTCCCTGGGTCTTCAAACAGTGGGAGTATGCTCAGTGCTGTAAGAGATTTTAAAATCTGTGTCCCTGGTGGGAAGGTTCCCATCTGCTGATTCTGTATCTTTCCCTCACTCAGACTGAGTGAGTGAGAAGGAGAGGACCAGCTGGTCAGGGCTGGAAGATTCCTACCTGATACTTCTCTTTCTTCAACTCAGCATTTGCAGGGTCCTTCTCCAAGTCTGTATCTGTTTCAAACAATTCAAAATTGTCCTTTTTTTGGTTGAACCTATGGAGAGAAGTTTTCAGTAGCTGTTTACATCGCCATGTTGATGATGTCACCCCCATCCATTCATCATTTGGTAGACATTCGGGTTGTTTTCATGTTTGACTATTATGAATAATGCTACTATAAACATTCATGTACAAGTTTTTGGGTACATATATATTTTCAGTTTTCTTGGTTACATACCTAGAATTAGAAATGCTTGGTCAAATAGTAATTCTCTAACTCTTAAGGAACTGCCAAACTGTTCTCCAAAGCTGCTGCATGATTCTACATTCCCACCAACAGTAAGGGGACTTTGATTTCTCCACATTCTTGCTAAAACTTATTATGGTTTGTCTTTTTTATTATGGCCATCCTAGTAGATGCAAAGAGGTATTTCATTGTGGTTTTGATTTGCATTTTCCTAATGACTAATGATATTGAGCACCTTTTCATGTGCTCACTGGCCATTTGTTTATCTTCTTTGGAGAAATTTCTGTTCAAATACTTTAACCACTTTTTAATTGAGTTGTTTTTTTATTGCTTAGATGTGTGATGCCACATTTTTTAAGAGGGTCATTATTCACATTTTCTTTATGCATTTTTAAATACTGCCATTTTTATGTTTATATACACATAAGACACATATATGCATGTAAATATGCAAAATGTCTTGAGAACATAGACTATATTTCTCTTTATTAGTTAATTCTGGTTTCATATAAATGTTCAAATAGCTAATTAGGTCCAATTCTAATTATTAGTAATGAGTAAAATAAATTCCAGTTTCCAGAGTTCAGGTCAAAAAACTAATCTGGATACATTACTGTTTCCAAATACTCTAACATATTAGACTAAAAACTTAATTGATATGTAGAACTGCACATTTTAAGAATTTGTTTTCTTTATCATCTTTAGGAACATACCAACACCAATACATTTCTTTATGTAGATTACTTCAAGAGGTATCGTGAACAAATTTTAATAAATAATTTAGATGACTTGGATTCCAGAGCAGTAATTCAGAAAATCACATTTTAATCAGTGCTCTATTAATGGTCTTTTCTTCTACATTTGCAAGAAAAATCTAGACAAACTAAGACTTCCTAATGTTCCCTTGAAAAGAGAGAGGGAGAAATAAATTTCAAAATATGACCAAATAAATATGCTTTACATTGCTGGAAGAAAAAGAATACCTTCTGAAATATGACAGTTACCAATTTTTGTATGTAATTTTGTCCATCCAGAACTTAAGATCACATAACTAAACATCACAAAAGTCAGAACTTTTTTAAATATGTGAAACAAAATATCTAGGTTACAAAAGATTCCTATAACAAACGAAATAAAATCTACATACTTGATTTCCATATATTCTTCCTGCATAATATAGCCGGCTAACACAGCATAACTTCCAGGTCACATCAAGTGATTTTTATCTTCTCACATTCCAAATGAAACATTGATGGCCTAAAAATTAGACAATTTGCCATAAATGACAATAAGCAAGGGTAGCACATATCATCAGTAAGTTTCTTTCCAAGCTATCAAATGTCAAAAAAAAAAAACTGGCAACGTTTTCACTTCATCCACTCTATTCTCATGTATTTGAAAAGTGGGTGTTATCCATCTACCATAGGGGCACTATTCACCATACCAACTGAAGGAACCCAACTTGGCACTGCATTTGGGGGCAAACAGCTGTGTGTCCATCACTCCTAACAAAGCCAATTCCATCCACTGTGCAGGTTCAATGAAATAAGATGCACATTGAGCCTGACTCCCTGTTGTAGGCATGAAAGATGATGTCATTCTCTTGTGGTTAAAGGCTATAGGGCCTTCCTTCATTACGATCCAAAATGCTAGAACTTCGAAATAAGGATCGCCTGCACTTTCTACATTTGTAGGGAACCTCATCTTTCACTCCTTGTGAAGTGATTGTTGGGTCAATTCTGCAATTCTGGATACTTCTATGTAAACTTTAATAAATGATACTTCTTATAAACTTCACTAGAGGTACC
>PVKY010013097.1:0-11208 GCA_004027775.1 Bradypus variegatus | reverse complement strand
GGATGTGGGATGTCAGCCACGCTCCCTCCACATGGAAGGAAACACCAGGAGGTGAAAAGAACTTTCCCTGCTGCCCCCTTGAAGTCACCTCCTCTCCAATGCCATCTGGGACTGGGCTCCCCCAGGCCTGGAGAGGGGCCTCCCCAGCCCCCTGGGTCCCCTCTGTATCCTGCATTCAAGCTCTGTGGTTGCCTATAGATTCACCTGTCTTCCCATGAGCCTGGGAACTTCCTAAAGGCACAGAGTGGGTAGAATAAACAGTGGAGGAAGAAATAACACAGAAACAGTTGCCACAGATGACTTTCAGGTACTTTATCACTTTATTCCACTGGTGAAAGGATGATAGGTGTTGGGAAGAAAATGCTAGCCAGGATGGGACATCAGCCAAACCAAGGGCCCCGTAGAGGACTGCAGCAGGGCAGGCTCATTTCTCTTCAGCCTCAGCTAGAGCATATAAGACAAAGTGTACTTCTATCTCCCTCACCCCCTCAACTGATTGGATGAGACATCTCTCATTGTTGAAGGCAATCTCCTTTGTTGATTGTAGATGCAATCAGCTGTAGATGCAATCAACTGACTGCTGATTTAAATCCATGGAATGGCCTCTCAGTAACAGTCAGGGCAGTGCTTGCTTGACTTTTTCTCTTTTTTAAACATTCTAAAGACAGAAGAAGTATCCACCCAGACACAGACTTCCTCCATGATTAAATGGTTCTGTCTGTGTTGCAATAACTTTGGCTATAATACATATGTGGTGGTAATCATTTTGTAGGGGTTCCTGGGGAAGGGTATAATCACCTCTTACCATCCACAATCTGTCTGACTCTGCTATCTCACACTATCATTTACCTTCTTTGCAAAGGGTAATATTTGAGTCTGAAAAACTGCAAAGAAGGAGGAAGATTGTTCTCCCATGTAGGACAAGCAGCCCATGGGGGATATCTTACTGAAAGGATTGAGGACAGCAGGAAATTGAGTTATTAATGCAAAAGTTATGACTCCGATGGAGCAAGCACTGTTCCCAGAGCAGAGCAAACCTCAGCCCCCCTCTCTAGGGGACCCTGGGGTGCCCTGGAGTGAATTGGAGAGACCATGCTGGTCATTGCTACTGAGAGAGCTCAAAGACTCAGGGGCAGCTAGTCCTAGATGAATACACAGATCTGTGTGGGTAATTAGTGCACTAAATCCTTAAAGAACACCACTACCCACTACGCTCCATGTACAGCTTCCAGGTAGGCCATGTCAATCAGCAGCTTCTTCCTTTCAAAGAGGCTTGGGGGTTAGGTTAACCTCCTGCAACTTTGCATAACTGCCTGTTCTAGTTTGCTAATGCTGCCAGAATGCAAGACACCAGAGATGGACTGGCTTTTATAAAAGGGGGTTTATTTGGTTACACAGTTACAGTCTTAAGGCCATAAAGTGTGCAAGGTAACACATTAGCAATTGGGTACCTTCACTGGAGGATGGCCAATGGTGTCCAGAAAACCTCTGTTAGCTGGGAAGGCACGTGGCTGGCGTCTGCTCCAAAGCTCTGGTTTCAAAATGGCTTTCTCCTAGGACGTTCCTCTCTAGGCTGCAGTTCCTCAAAAATGTCATTCTTAGTTGCTCTTGGGGTATTTGTCTTCTCTTAGCTTCTCTGGAGTAAGAGTCTGCTTTCAACAGCTGTCTTCAAACTGTCTCTCATCTGCAGCTACTTTCAGCTTCTGTGCATTCTTCAAAGTGTTGTAGTACAGGTGTCGGGTGGCTGTAGCTCCTCTTCAAAATGTCACTCTCAGCAGCACTGAGTTCCTTCTGTTTGTCAGCTCATTTATATGTCTCCAGTGACTTAATTTAGACCCACCCTGAATGGGTGGGATAACACCTCCATGGAAATTATCCAATTACAGACATCACCCACAGTTGGGTGGAGCGCATTTCCATGCAAACAACCTAATCCAAATGTTCCAACTTATTATGTCTGCCCCACAAGATTGCATCAAAGAATATGGCTTTTTCTGGGGGACATAATACATTCAAACCAGCACACTGCCCAACAGAGGAAAGGCTGGGTACCCAGGGTGACTGGCCTGAGCCCACACCCTTCCCAGGAAGAAACTACCTCCCAAACCATATTAAGATGGTGCATGCACTTCACCTCGAGACAGGATGCTGGGAATGCCGCTCCCTCATTTGTTCTTCAGATGCTATTGAGCTCTTCCATGGCCAGGCTACTCAAGGAAGGCTTCTTGGAGAAGCTAAGCCTGGAGCAGAGGATCAAAAGATAAACTGGATCAGGTAAAGGAGAGGAATGGGTGCAGGTTGTGGGTAGGTGTTGCACAGAGGAGCAGCAGAAGAAAAGGCACAGAAAGGGAAATTCTGTACAACTGGGTACTACTTGAGTATAGATTGCAGGTAGTGGGGGTACACAGTTGGGCTGGGGGGATCGTAGGACCAGCCCCTGACAGGCTTACAGGCTGCATTGCAGAGCTCAGACTGTACCCTGCAGACAGTGGGCGGTAGCAGGGTCTGATCATCCTTGTAGGTGGGCTACTCGGGGCCTGCCAGAGGGCCATGCAAGGTGGCACAGGTGTGTTTGGAGACCCTTTCTGCAGCCTGTGCTGGAGGGAAGCCTTGGGAGGCGAGAGGCTAGACTGATCTGGAAGTGCTCCAGCCAGGCCGAGAAGGCTGGCGGCGAGAATCCTCCCTGCAGAAGCCAGACGAGGTCAGAGTTGGGTGGGTGAGCCGCGCTAGGAGGGTGCTACAGACCACCAGAGGTGGCCCCCACCTCCTTTATCAGTACTCTTTAAAGAGCATCTATCAATGCTAAGGGTACTTTAAAAGGGAACGGAAAGTGAATTCGCATTCACTGAGCACCCAGAATATGTCAGCACTGCCTGACTTGCTGCAAACAAGCACAACAAAAACAGCCTCCCACCCACACCCCAGGCTCTGCAATGCCTCCTGCCCCACAACTGCCCAGGTACCCAGGGACCACTCCTGATTCAGGACCTCAGGCCAGACCTCTCTGGAAGGAGAGCACACACTCGGTCCCCAAGGGAAGTTTGCTCACCCCTGTCCCCAAGGCAGTGATCAAAACAGCTGCCCCAATCTGCCAACACTTCCTGAGAGGAGGCCCCTCATGGGGCTGCGGGCACCCTGGGTCAGCTGAGTGGGACAGCCCAGCTCTGCCTTCCAGGGCCAGGGGACTGGGGAGCCCACCCTGCCCCTGCCCCAGGGTTCCTGAGTCCCCAGGAAACAGTGCAACATGCCCTGGGTCACACATGTGGTAGCTGCTGTTTGGGGCCCTTCTGAGCTGTGACCACCGAGAGTTAAAACAGAGTCTCAGATCCTTCTCAACACAGCATCCTGGGTGGCAGTTATCAGCTGGGGTTGGCCCACAGGTGGCACTGCCTTGCCATCCTTGTTATTGGGCTGCATTGGCTTTGGCTTCTCCCAAAAAGGCTGCCTCACAGTGCACAATCCTGGGTCGCAGGCTCCGTCCCAGGCCCAGCCCAGGCAATCGAGACAGTACCCAGCCTGTGTCCCTAGGCGGGGACCAAGATTATCTAAAAATGTGCAGAGGGCACAATTACATCTGCCTGCACCCACTACGCTTCCCAGAGCCAGGCTCCTGAGGGCCCAGCCCCTTTCTCCTCTGCCCCTGTGCCTGGTGAAACAGAACAGCATCTTGGATTCTACTCCTTTCAGAACTTCTGCCTCCCTTCACGGAGGTCTGGGCCAATTTGTTTCAGATTTGATCAAAGTTTCTTTCTCTTTATGGAATAACATCAACATAAGCCTCTTGCTCCAACTTGGGTGAAATGGGTGAAACAGAGGGATATCCTGGGATGGGAATCTGTGTTTGGTGCCCTGGAAGTCTCTCCCCTCACCCACCCACCCACGTGTCATTGGGGGCTGGGGGGCAGTGGAACATCACCACCGCCAAGCTTCCCCGGGCCAGACCGTGTTATATGCACAGTAGGGGGCTGTTAAATAAAGGAATCAGGGGTGGCAATGTTTGGAAAAACAGGAATGACATCCACCTCCTTGGTTTGCCTTCACTGCTGACTTTCCCGCTGCCTGGAGGGGACCCTGCCTTCCTCAGTTGCCCCTAGAAACCCCAAGACAAAAGCTGGAGAGCTAAGTGGCAAGGACCACAGAGATTTGGTGAACTGATGGGATAGAAGCATGGGCCCCCAGGTCCACAAGATCCCCTTCTTCCAGAACAGGGGTCCCTGGTAAGGTTTCTAACCCCCAGCTTAGAAATCCACAGTGTGGAAATCCAGAAACCTCCTCAGCTTCAGGACCTCCAACTGAAAGCCCCTCTGCTTGTCATGCCCACCAAGTCCTGCAGCCACGGAGGGGGAGGGCAGCTTGCTGTTCCCACAATGCACTTGGAACAAGAAGAAAAAGAATCCACTTTCTGGATTCCAGACCTGCTTGGTCACCCTCTGTGGTGACCATCTCCCCCTAGCACCTGCACTCAGGACAGCAGGGCTGAGGGGGAGCCCAGAGCAGGGACGCAGTGGGCCGGCCCTCACCCCCTGCAAAAGTGGCGACCAAACCAGCTCCGCAGGCCTTGGCCTCCTGCACTCTGTTCGGCCGCTGAGGCTGGGGTTAGGGCAGGGTTCTGACCGCTCCCTCCTGAGGGGAGAGAAGGCTTGACTTAAACAAGCCACCTGCCTTGCCCTTACTTGAACATGGTCACTCGTCTCATGAGTCACCATTTCTTCCTGTAGAGCAGTTCAGGGCTGTGTGGCGCCCGGCTGCTCTCAGGGGCCGACAGTGACACGGGTCTGAGCTC
The DNA here is from genome assembly GCA_004027775.1 of Bradypus variegatus. Lineage (NCBI taxonomy): Eukaryota > Metazoa > Chordata > Mammalia > Pilosa > Bradypodidae > Bradypus > Bradypus variegatus. The sequence continues at coordinate 6,425 of PVKY010013097.1, read as the reverse complement.
TCCAGGGCCCTGGGCCCGTCCCTCAGGCACGACCGCCCCTAAGGCCTGCAGGGCAGCTGGGCCTCCTCCCAGGTCCAACTTCAGAGGAATCTGTAGGGATGGGAATTGCCCAAGCTGTCCAGGCTGGGTGTGAACAGAAGGTGCTTCACTGGGTAGCTGGAGACACGGGGGCAGCTCAACCTGCTCTCCTGCCTCAGCGGCAGCGACAAGCACCTCGGACTATAATTGCCTCTGCCAGTTGGACTGGTTGAGGGGACAAGTGGCTTCCCCTATGGCTGAGGTGACTACCAGCCCCGGGTTTCTTGGGACTGTCCCCAATAATAGCATGGTCTGGGCTCTTTTTTTTAATATATATACATTTTTTATTGTGAAATTTAACATCTAGATACAGCAGTGATAACTTTCCAAGTACAATTTAACTAGTATTAGAGAGCAAATTTCAAAGAATGTTATGGGTTACAGTTCCATAATTTCAGTTATTTCCTTATTGTGAAATATAACATATGTACAGAAAGGTGACAACTTTCAAAGTACAATTTAACAAGTAATTATAGAGCAAATTTCACAGAGTATTATGGGCTGTTCCACAGTTTCAGTTATTTCCTTATTGTGAAATATAACAATTATACAGAAAGGTGATAACTTTCCAAGTACGATTTAATGAGTAGCTATAGAGCAAATTTCAAAGAATGTTGTGGGTTACAGTTCCACCATTTCAGTTATTTCCTTCTAGCTATTCTAATACCCTAGCATTTAAAAAAATGTTGCTATAAAGATTCATGTTCATAATCCTTTGTTAAATCCTATCTTGTCTGTTGCTATCCCTTCCTCTCATTTAATGATTTTCTCTATCTTCAGGGGTGTCTATGCAGTGATCACCCTAACTTGTTCATATTGAAAAGGGGTGTTGACAATATGGGGAAGGGGGATGCATCTGGCTGTTGTTCTTAAAGAAGCTGTTGCCTCTGGGTTTTAGGACTTGTCTGGCTTAGGAGCAGTCTGGTGGATTTAAGTTTCTGAGACATAAACTTACTGAGGGAAACTTTTGGAGTTTCACTTATAGTTTTATGGTTTCACTTTAATAGGTCTGGTTTCTAATGCACTTGGCTTGTTACATGAGCCACAGTTCACTTAAAATTAAAATGGCCCAAGAAAAAGCATGGAGGGAAAAGAGAAGACATAGAAGATCCCTGGCAAGCTAGCATTTATGTTACAGGCATAGCCTCCTAAAAAGCCCCAACGCCAAATCTCACTTTGCAGTATTTAAATTGGGTCGTACAGAGGAAAGGATAGTGATTGCAGAATGATAAAAAAAAGAAAAAAACACATACATCAGAAGTTTCCCTTGGACAGCTTCTCTGGTGAATTTTTAAACATGACTACATTTTCAGAAATCTGATTTATATGCAGCTTTTTGGACCCCTCTTCAGGCTGTAAAGTAAGATATTCTTAGATTCTGAAGCTCGCTGCCTCAGCTTGGAAAGCACCAAACACTTTTGCAATTCTGGATAATGAGGGTTCATTTGGCATGAAAGAACATGAACTGTAAACACCAGCTCATCAAAGGACTTCAAACGTCTTAAAAAGGAAAGAAAACACGGCAGCCCAGGAGCCAAACGTGAAACAGCCGTGACTCCCGGGCATCTTCAGCAAAGAAGCAGGAAGAAACGGCGGCCGGGCCGCTGGGCTCCTCCTTCCTTGTAGCTGTGCAGGCTGGAGGGCTGGCGCTGGGCCCTCGGCAGGCCCGGAACTCACCCTGGCCCACCATCGGATTCACCTTCTTCGGAAAGCAAGGCCTGGGTTTGGCCTGGGCCGGGGAAGCGGACTCCCGCCCCTGGTGGCCGTCTTTCCCACTTCTGGCCCAGAGGTGGCCTGCCCAGGAGCAAGCTGTCAGGTAGATAACATTTATCTTCAGCCTCCTCAGCCTTCCCACCCTCATCTCTGCCTCACCCGCAGGCTCCAGCCCCGTCCTGCCTTCTCCTAAAGCTTGGTTCTTTAAGGAAGAATCTGGTAGTGATTCCCCAAGGCCTACAGGATAGTGGGACAGCTTCTGCATTCCTGCAGGCTGACAGAGCCTTAAGGAACAGGAATCCAGTGCAACGGGCATGTCAGTCAGAAGGGAGAGGAAGGGTCCATGAAGGTGGGGGGTGGGGTGCGGGCAGCAGAGAAGCCCTGAGGTCCCACTGAGGAGGGGTCACCAATGGGAACCCCCCACAAAACCAGGCCAGGATCAATGGGGTGGCCCAGCTGCGCAGTGTTCCGGATCCTTCTCCTTGCCCAACTTTGGCTGCCCAGAGGCATGTGTGGCCCCTACGTGCCGCTACCCTCTCTGATGTAGCCTTGGGGGATTCCTAGGCAGGGTTGAGGGAAGTGTCTGGGAACAGAAAATGTCATAGGCAGGAGTCACGTTGGCTCCAGGTTTGTCCCCGCTTCCTCGTTGCCCTGAGAGCAGTGCAGCTATTCTGGGCTTGCACCATTTAAGCAGCAGGAGGGACGGCTCACCAGTGACCTCGTTACTGTCCTCACACAAAGAACCAGTTACACCTGCTCGCCGCCTGCCCGCGGCCACCCACGCTGGGCTAGGGTGCCCAGCCCAGAAAAACCTGGGGGCGGAAGCGACTGCCTTCACCACCACTCCTGGGCCTTAGGAATCTCTCTCCTTGGGAGGGGAGTCATGGGGAAAGGACAAGATTTTCTGTGTTCGTCATGAAATAGGTAACCTGGGGACTCTTAGTAGCTATGAACAGGCTCTTAAAGCACCCACAGAGCTCTCCATGAAGTGGCAGACTCCACAGTTGACACTCTGAGGCCGGAGTCACACCACAGAGCTGGTCCCACCGCAAGACACGGCACCAGCCTTTTGTCACCAGTCAGTCACTGGCCCCAAACTGTCCTGGGGGAGAAGAGGCAGCTGCAAGCCCTTAGCAGCCAACACAGCCTGTTAAAAGGGATCCAGGGGCACCCATTTTGTCCATTGCAGGAAAAAAACATTTCAGGGATTTGAATTTACTTCTGTGCCTTTGATCAAAGTTTTTTCCCAGACAGGTTTCACCATCTGTCTTTGGCATGGATGTTTCTTTCTTCCTTCTTTTATTCCTTTATTATTTTTGTATGTTCTTTCTGCTGCCTCAATCTTCTCTTTCTATTAGAGTGTGGTTGGATTCTCCTCAACATACTCCAGCCCTTATCCCATAGCTTTTGGGTTGATCCTTCTGAGCTACAGTTTGGGTTCGAGGGCTTTGCAGTCAAAGTCACTTTCCTGGACCTGGTCACCTGGCGGGGAGGGGACAGGTGAGAGTTCCTGCGGGGATTTTGCACAAGCTTTACCGGTCAGGATCACCCTGCCTTCTCCTCTGGGATTTTGGGAAATGTAGTGTTCAAGATTTTGCTCTACCTCCCTGAGAGGGTCTCTTACAATGTGCTGGTCCCTCAGATCTTCCAGCCCTTCCTCCAAATTTTGTGGAGCTCCGGAAAAAGGGCCAAGATCCCGAGAGTTTGGTGGTGAGTCAGAGCTTTTATCTTCATGGGATTTTCCTTTCAACATTTTCCAGTCTGCTTCATTCTTTCTAAACTAGAGAGCATTCACGAGCATTCTCGAGATTTATTGATTAACCTTCCTTTTGATCGTCCTACTTTTGGGGGGTGAAGGTGAAGTTAGGAGCTACTTTCAGAGAGCAGCTCAAAGTTTATAGGGTGGGGGTGTCCTCTTTTCCACATTTGATTGCTGGCTGCAGGATGTGGTGTGGATTTTATTAGACTCTGGGGAGGAGGAGAGTTTTATTTGTTTTTGAGAAAACACAGGTCTGTGAAGCTGGAAGGCAGCATTCTACCAGAGGGTGCAGGCTGAAAGGGACATGGGGCTGGGCAGGGCCTCATGGTTCTGAAACAGCCCCCTACCCCATGTAATCCCCCAAAATCTTCTGCCAACCTTCGTTCCCCCTCCTGGAGAGCCAAGGACCCTCAACCGGAGCCTGGTGAAACAGGGGACACTTCTTACTGAACTGGCCTCAGAGAAAATAAACTCTTTCGTTTCTTGTGGAAGCCCCCAGCCTCAAAACACCAATCTTGCACTCACACTCAGCCCCAGTCATGTAAGTGAGGGTGGCTGTCCTGGCCAGCCCCTTGGCAGGACCTTGTGATGGACTCATGTCTTCTCTGCCTCTTCCTTCTCCTTGCCCAGACACTCGGGACTCAGTCTTCCCCCAAAGAGAAGCCGTTCCCAAGGCAGGAACTAGCCATTTTGGCATCTGGGGCCAGGGATTTGAATGTGCCCTCAAGTCAATGGAAGAACGTGTTTGGCCAAGTCCTCACGTGGTATCCCGGCTTCCAAGGTTGACACAGGGACGGGGTCACCTTGGCACCAAGTCCCAGCGCCCCAGCTGGGGTGGGGCTGGAGAGGGAGAGTCCACCAGCTGCCAGCTTCGTACAATCTTTTCAAATCATGATTTCAAAATTCTGCACCCTCTCAGATTTTTGCCAAAGCACCAGCCTCCCTCCCCTGCTTTGGGGTTCATAGTTTCCAAGGAAAAGTCCTGCTTCATTAGGCGTTCAGCTCCAACGTCCCAAGGCACCAGGGTCCACCTCTTGTAGCATCGTCAATTATCCCCTTACTATATACACACAGCGTGCGAATTGGGGGTACCAGGGGGGACCACCCGGGAAGAACGTGCCAGCAGGGTGAGATCAGGAGGCCTGGAGCCCAGGACTGCCATGTTCTTGGAGAGGAAGTCTGGCATGAAGGACAACCGCTCTCCAACTCAGGGCCACGCATGCCCTGTGACAAGCCGTGGCGCCTCCACGTTGCTGCACCAGGGAGAACCTGGCATCTTTCTCTGCAGGTGTGGCTTGTGGGGTCCAGGGCTCTGCACAGAGGGGCCATCGGAGTGGGGGGCCGAGGGCATGCCGTGGTATCCCCCTCTCTGGTTTTTAAAAAGAATAATAACTGCTCTGTTTTAAGCAGTGGAGTTCCTGCATTTGCAATAAGGCTTTGTTTGAGAGCCCAGAGCAGACACAGAGATGTGTAGAATCTTCTGGGCAGGCCCAGTCAGCCCTGGGTGGTGGGCAGGAAGTGCTTTCCTGAGCGTGCAGATGTGGTCATGCCGTTTCTGTAATTACCAGTCATCACTCCAACCCTGTCTAATTACAGGAAACCAATTTATCTCCTGCACCCGGCTCTCCCTTCCCCTCCTGACCCAAAGAAGCCCACACCACCCAAGCCGAGGAAATCCTTGTCATGAGCTGAAATACATTCCCCCAAAAGATAAGTTCAGGTCCTAAGCCCTGGTACCTATGGACCTAACACATTAGACATGGCGGAGGCCTATGCACTGTGTCCTGAATGAACTGTGCCTCCTGCTACCCCTTGAGCTTGGCAGAGTCAACCCTGACATGAGTCTGTTTGTGGGCTCATTTCTCACCCATATCATCTGTTGATCCTTCTCTGTTGTGGACTGAATCACACCCCCTACAAAGATATGTTGAAGCCCTAACACCCTTCCTGGGGATATAAACCCATTAGTAAATAAGAGTTTCATAGTTGTTAGTATTACATTGTGGCCAAACTGAATCAAGGTGGGCCTTGAGCCAATATACCAGAGTCCTTAGAAGGAGAACAAATGGACTTGGGGAGTAGGAGATGGATGGGAGAAGAGATAGCTGTGCAGTGGAGGCAGAGATCAAGTTATGGATTGGCACAAGCCACCACCAGAGCACCACAGATCTCAGAGGAAGGAAGCATAGCTCTACCAACACACTGGTGTAGACATTCTAGCCTCCCAAACTGCAAGATGATACGTTCCCATTGTTTAAGCCAACCAGAACGTAGTTGTGCCAGTTTGAAATTGTTATGGACCCCAGAAGAGCCATGATCTTTTAATCCAGTCTTGGTGGACGGAAACTTTTGATTGAGTGTTTCCATGGAGTTATGACCCACTCAACTGTGGGTGAGACCTTTGATTATATTATATCCATGAAGGTGTGGCCCTGCCCATTCAGGGTGGGTCTTTATTGGCTCACTTGAATACTTAAGGGAGCTCAGGAGCAGACACAGGTGCTTGCTGATGCTTGGAGATGCAGACAGAAGGATGTTTGGAGATGAAGCCCAGAGTTTGCCCCAGAGATAAGAGAGGACCCCCAGATGCTTAGAGAGAAACACCCTGGGAGAATTAGCAAGGATCACAAGGGATGAGAGAGAGAAGCTAAGAGAGGCAGAAGTCCACAGACATTTTGGAGAAAGCCATTTTGAAACAAAACCTGGGAGCAAAGGACCAGCCAACAGATGCCAGCCATGTGCCTTCCCAGCTGTGCTGGTTTGAATGTATTATGTCCCCCAGAAAAAGCCATATTCTTTGATGTAATCTTGTGGGGCAGACATATTAGTGGGGATTAAGTTGGAACATTTGGATTAGGTTGTTTGCATGGAAATG
>PVKY010013096.1:0-11178 GCA_004027775.1 Bradypus variegatus | reverse complement strand
GTGTGTGTGTGTGTGTGTGTGTGTGTGTATAAAACTGGAAACAGGAGATCCTATTTTTCAATAAATTTTTTCTACATTTTTTGGCAGTAATTACTCGATGGTAAGTGTGGAACATAAATTTGATTGGCTGTAGCAGGTTTCTACCCCACAGATTAACCACTAACCTCTTCCCTATTGTTATGCCCCCGGATGGTTTCCAGGACTTCATTATTGTAACAATGCCTGTGTATCTGCAACTTGTGTGCACATTTTTTAATCATGTTTTTTCATTGCAGAATATAACATATATACATAACAGTGAAAGCTTTATAAATGTGTGCATTTTTTTCATACAGTTTTGAGGTTACTTCCTAACTTCCTAATGGCCATTACTTAAAAATGGAATTGCTGGGTAGAAGTGCATCTCTGGTACTTTTCCTTTCAGTTCTGATTTTCTTTGAGGATTGCCAGCATGGCTGTGCTGTGCAATGTTGTTTAAACCCATAACGTGCTCTTAATTCTTCTTACCTTTTCCTCCGCCTATCTCCACAATTCACGTACGTCCCAGTGTCACAGGCCTGCTTTGTCCTTTGTGAGGGAGTCCTCTGGAGGGTTTAACCAGATAGAGTGGCATTCCTGTTCTCTTGTTGGTTGGTTTTTATGTTACCCCTACTACTTATCAATATGCCCTTAGCTCAGGCTTCCAGAAAGTTCTTAAGAATTGAATATAGGGACTCTACTGAATTTCCAAATCCAAAACAAAAACCACCTCTTCTAGCCACAAAAATACTGACAAAGATAAAAAGTAACAATTAGTATAATAGCTAACATAAATACCAATAAGCCAGACTTGCATTATCTAACCTGACTCTTGGGAAAGGAACTTCCTTGGGCTAATTTCAGAATCCTCTTCTATCTGGGGGCAGAAGCTGGGCAGGGTTCATAATTGTTTAATTGATCTCTTGACCTTGATAAGATGTCCTCATTTATTCCACTTCTTTCATGTTTCACATGTATGGAGTGGGGGTGGTGTTGGGTGAGTGGGGGTGGGAAGAAGAATTACAAATCTGCAAAATGTTGGATATAATTTTGTTAAAACATTCTATTTTTTTCATGTGAGAAAACTGATGACTGGAAAGGTTGGGGGACTTTTCCTAGGTTGCAGGTGAATTTGTGTCAAAGCCATCTAAAATTCAGTCTTCAGTTTTGTAGCCCCTAGATACATGTGACAATTTAAATGTAAATCTATAACTAAAATGAAATAAAATTTAAAATTCTTTCCCTTAGTCCCCTTAGCCACCTTTTAAGTGTCCAATAGCCACGTGTAAGTTATGGCTACTGTGGTGGACGGTGCAGATAAAGAGCATTTCTATTAGGCAGAAAGTTCTATTGGACACTGCTGCTTCTTAACTGCTAATCTAATACTGGTTCAACTGTATGCTTCATTGAAACATTTTTCACAGTCATGGAATGCCTCCCAGAGCAACCTCACGTATTGAAACTTGATGTGCAGTCTTTTTGAAAGCAACATTTATTGCATTCCAAAGCCATACCTACGTTTATTAAAGCATGCTATAATATCACTATATTTAAATTATCCACACTGGATGCATAATTACCACTTTAGGTCTTTTAATACACATGTCCCTTAATTTTGCATTTTTCTTAAGCTTATCAATTTGCACTTAACCATAAATAATAGAAGGCTTAGCTCATATATATCAATGAGAATTCCCTTTAGAAGTGAAAAATTGCTTGCTTAATACCAAGTAGTATTTTGGAGAATATCAGATCTCTTGACAGATGCATGTTGCCACAAGGATTTATTTTCTTCTGCTTGTAGCTAAAATAGCATCTGTTGCATTTTGCAATTTAGCAATATTGGAAGAGAAGGTTACAGCAAAATGATTTACAAATAATAATTGTTGCTTCCCAGCTTACCTATTTCCATAAATGAGTCCAAAAATTTAATACGGATTTGGGTATCAGGGCCAACACAATCAATATCTGCAACTTCACCAGTCATATTAGAGGTGTTTTGTCCTTGTTCCAGATAAAAAAAAGTATCTGAACCTGTTTCCTTTCCTGGTGTTAACATCTTTCTCCATTTGATGTTGACTTTACCCGCTGGCAAAGAGGCAACCATCTATAAGTTGTGATTTCAGTGGCTTGAATGCCCCCCAATATCCTCCTCATAATTGTTCAATCCTGGAATTCCATTGTTGAATTTCCATTAATTTAGCTTTTGTTCCTATTAAAATAAAAATAGCTCTGTGGTGGGGGAATATTTAATTGGTAGGAGAGGACTTGAATATATGCCCCTGTTTGCTAGGTGGAACTTGGGAAGAGAGGATGGAGGTGGTACTGAGGGTATTTCAGCTGAAGCATAAAGCATGTGTGAATACATAGCAATATCTTTGGGGGACAGCAATTATTCATGTGTGTGTGTGTGTGTGTGTGTGTGTGTGTGTGTGTAGCTCAGATTATGTAGGGGACAATACTCAGAATCTCAGAATGAAGCTACAGAGAAAACCAAAAGCCAGAGTAAGAAGGATTCTAAGAGCATTTTTAAGGCCCTTGGACTCTGTGTATTTATTTATTTTTAAACAATGCAAATGTATTATAGCATAGTGTCTGTGGGTCAGGGGTCCAGGATTGGCTTAGCTGGAAACTCTGTTCGGATCTTAAAAGCTTCAGTCATGGTGCCTGTTGACTGCAGTTCTCAGCTGGGGCTCAGAGTCCTCTTCCAAGCTTATTTAAGTTGTTGACAGAATTAAGTTCCTAGTGTCTGCAGAACTCTTGCAGGCTATGTCTTGGAAGCCAGCAGAAGCATGTGTCCCTGGTGCTTCACCTTCTTTTAAAGGCTTCTCTGATTAGATCAGGCCCACCCAGGATAAACTCCCTATTCATTAACTCATAGCCAACTGATTTAAAGGGAAGGGATTACACACAGTACACACACCAGGGGAAAGACTTAAGTGCCCATCTTAGAATCCTGCTGACCCAAGCCTCTTTGTGGATGGCCACCAAGTCTCCATAGGCTGTTTCTTACCATCATCCAGGACTCCACTGGCTGTATTTGCAACCATCCATGGGTATCTCCATTCGGACAACCCAACCACTCTTTCAAATCAACATATCTAAAAGATAAATTTAGCATATTTCTTCACCAAGAAAGTCGTTTCTTTAAGTGACTCCACAGGTCCAGGCTGGAAACATTGGAATCCTCTTTGTGCCTTACTTAATTCCCATTCCCTACAGTCTGTTCCTAGGTCTTGTGATTCCTTCCCTCAGATGTTTCTCAAGTTGACCATTTCTTCTCTGTTCACACTATCCACACCTTAGAAGGACCTATGCAAGCAGGTCTGTCTCCTTGCAAGGAAAGTGGCTAGTCTGAAGAGTTTTTCTATGCACTGTGTTCTATAGCTGCATAGATTTGTTGTCCTCCCCCCCCCCCCCACCTCTAGTAGTAGATTATACATTATTGAATAGTGTTGAAGAAATAGTAACAAAAGGTCACCAGGACAAAAAGAGCACTGGAGATTGTACCCTGAACTGATATTACTAAACAAAGTGTATGAAGCTCTTTCCAGCATGAAGATAAACTTTCTTTAGAAGAAACAGCATCTTGGGCTCCATGAAACCATGGTGGAAATCCATGGGGCTCAGTGGAATCAGTGTTTGTTCAGTCTCTTAGTCTCTGAACTACCTAGTTATCCTTCAGAGGACCCATTGGTCTCCCCATTTGCAGACCTCATCCCACCTGCATCCCTAGGCCAATTCTGAATTAAGGTAAGAGTCAAATTACTTCATCCCTCTACTTATCCATGAATTTTTAGCATCATAATTATGCTCATTTTTAGTCTAATGAGCTGTTGACTCCTGCAGTGTCCCTTCTAGTTCTCTGAGTCAACTCTGCAGCTTTTCTCACCCTGGATTTAGAACCTTAGACCCTGGCATTGCTTTCTTACCTAGCCTCTATATTTGTCCCTCTGGTATATGGTAGAAGAAGTAGTAGAGTTGTTCCATGTGGGCACAGTGGACACAGCCAAGGTTTAGAGGGAGAAAGAGGCAATTTTCAGTCTGTCCCTCAATCCTGAGAAATTGTCTTCTACTATTCCACATTTTCTGAGTGAGCCATATTTGGGGATTGCTCCCAACTTTCCCCTTTTAAATTTGAAATATTTCTTGGACTTTATTTTATAAATGGGAAGGGAGCTGTGGAGTGTTTTAAGCAGAGGGCACCATCATGGATTTGTAACCGAGAAAGATTTCTCCATCATGGCCTGGAGCAAGGTGGTACTCAGCGGAAGGTCCAGTTAGGAGGTTGTTGGTAAAATCAAAGCAAGAGATTTCAAATGTCAGAACAAAGATGGCAGCAGTGACACTGAGAATGGAAAAATCACAGGAATTCAGGAGACTTTTGGAAATTACCCAGTCCTCCCTGCTCCATCTATTTCAATATAAATAAATCAGACCTTTCCCAAACTTTATAGGTGACAAAGTAGTCCTTCTCGGCTACTGTACCTTATTTGGCCCAATCATGATATATTGCTCTGTGTTGTTACCTAGTTTTTTTCTGCTGCTTGTGCCTCATCTCCTCAGCTAATATATAAACTTCTAGAAGTCAGGGACTTTGGTTACCTCCCTTTGCATTTTCTAAGGGCACAAATAACAACTGAGATTGTGGGAGACTGGGATGGCACTTCCGAAATCTGAACAGGCACTAGGAGCTTCAGACAGATGAAGACCCTTTGGTTGCAGACTTGGAGTTTCTGACTGAGTACTTCTAGGGTGAGACCTAGGAAGTTGTGCTTTTTACATTTAGGAAGCCAGACTTTGATCTTGTCTGGATCTGTGGTCTTAATCAAGACACTTACCTTTCAGGGTCCCAGTTTTCCTATTTGAGAAATTTCAGTATTGAAGTGGATGTTGTTTGAGGTCACCGCAGTCACGGGATCGGACCAGAGGACATTGCTTCCTGGATCGCTGCTGACCCCTCATCCTGGGACCAGAGTCCAGATTGTTTCCCTGGATGTGTTATCTCGCAGCCTCTCCCGCCGGTGCTCCCTGCCACTCCTCCTCACCCACACACGCCCCAGGGAGAGCTTCTCCCTGCAGGAGTTGTCTTGCCTGGGGCATCTCCGTGTGAGCAGGCCGGGTGTACACACCATCAGAGAGCGAGTGGTGCTGCCGCCACCCCCGGGAAGCGTGGCTGAGCGTCTGATGTGGAGCACCAGCTGGCCGTAGGTGGCCGAGGGGGCGTGTGTGGTCTCTTCAGAAGCCCGTGGGCCACAGTCAGCTGTGCCCCTGCCTTCTTGCCAGATTTCCTCCCACAGCACCTCCTGGATTCCTGAGCCACGCCTCAGGTGTGCTGCAAGCTTGGCGACTGGCTATATAATTTTGCATGCCCTCTTCTCTGATGGGGAACTGTAGGATTTTTTTCTCTGCTGGCTGTACAGCTATTCTCCTCTCACTTAACCACTACGGATAAAGGGAAATTGATGTCCAGACTGAATAAAGAAGCTGTATCTTTGTCTTCTTGATTGCGCTTCATGGGAAGAAGTTACTTGGTGACTGTTTACTACTAAACTGGGCTGGAAGGTGGACTGAGTGATGAATCTCTTATCCAGAGTGGGAGACCCAGAGGCTGAACTTCCCCAGCTCCCCACCCATAGCCTGCATCTTCCTAATCCATCTGGATGCCCTGCCCATGGAGCCATTGTCTGTGAGGAACTAACTTCTCTCTTAAGCTTCTTGAGAGGTGTTATTTATGTACCATCCCTGGGAGAATTGAGAAAGAGCCACTCAAGTCAACAGATGTGTGAGGATCGGATGAGGAACTCCTGTGGACAAAGACCTGTGTCTCCCCCCGACCCCCCACACAGTTCACTGAGGGACCTCACCTCGGGGCTGATGCTTGCTGTCACTCACACTCATGGACTGCTCCTCCTGATATCTGGCCCTCCCCTCTCCCCATGTCCTTACTCCCAAAGAGGACATACAGCGGGAGGATGGAGAACACCTTCAGTAAATGAGTTAAGTCTAAGAACAGCCTTCGTAGACTGTGTTAGTTAGAGTTCTCTAGGGAAAACTGAACCAACAGGAGATATCTGGAAATATAGGATTTTATAGAAGTATCTCATGCAACTGCAGGGATGCACGAGTTCAAATTCCGTAGGCAGGCAGCAAACTGGCAACTCTGAGGAAGTTATTCGATGAACTCCTCAGGAAACACTTTGCTGACTAGCTGAAGAAGTGAAGGTCCTCTATCTTCTCTCTTAACAGTCTTCAACTGATGGGATTAAATCCAGCTGATCGAATTCTCTTATTGCAGAAGACATGCCCTTTGTGGAGTAATCAGTCACAGCTGCAGCCAATTGACCGATGATTTAACAATCCAGCCTTCTGGTTTATTAACCAGCCACAAATGTCCTTGCAGTAACGGTTAGGCCAGTGCTTGTTGACCAGACACCAGGACACCATCACCTGGCCAAGGTGACACATGAACCTCACCAGCACATAGACTAAGATAGATGTAGCAACAGGCAGAATACAAACAGGAATGGAAAACTAAGAGAAGGACTGAGAAGAAAGAGAGAGTAGAGAGTAAGACTGGCTTACACAGAGCAAAATCTTAGACTAAAACATGACATGCTTCCTAACTGGCAGCCTGATTGGATTTTGCCTGGCAGCACTGCTTTGGGGATCCGAGGCAGATGAAGATTCAGATCATGGAGCTCACAGTCTAGGAAGGAAACAGATCGAATGAAATAATCAATCACCCAAGTGCCTAATTGCAAACAACAAGTGCTAGGAAGTATTAGCTGCTAGAAGAGAATAAAACAGGGAAACCTAACAGGTCTGGAGAACTGGAATGCTTTCCTAAGGCATGGACATTTTTTTTTTCTTTTTAAAAATTTTCTTTATTTTTTATTAGAACAGTTATATGTTTATAGAAACACCATGCCTGAAGAAGGGTCATTTGAGAAGAGATCTGAAGGATGAGTGGATGTGAACTGAGGTGATGAGGGCCAAGGGGTAGGGGAGAGTTTCTGTGACATAACCAGTCAGCCGAGTGAGTGAGAATCTAAGGGGAAGAGGAGAGAAGATTGGACTCTTGTTCCTGTGTGTCCTTGTATGGCCAGAAGGTATTTACCAAAGGGGGTGACCTCAATTCTACAAGTGTCTAAAAGCACCTTCACTTCTGCTACCACCCTAGAGGCTTTCTTAGGAAACCCAGGTGGACATGGAATTTATGCGGAATTGAGTGGCTGCTCTGGTAGGTGGGCAGCAGGCCCCCAAGCCCAGCTCCTGGGTTCTTGGAAGTTGCAGTACCTGTCCTGAAACTTGTGCTAATAGCCTGGATCCTACCTGCAAACACAGCTGGGCACAATTTTAAGGAAAAGTTACATCCTGAGGACAGAAAGAAGGTGGGCCCTGGCTCCACAGGTGTGGAATGCTGTCAGTCCTAAAGAGGTTTCTGCTGGCTATTGTAGTGTTTTCAGATTTGCAGATTTCTCTTACATCTCTTTTTCATTTCATCTGACAGCCACACACAATCTCTATTTTATGGGTTATAACAGCATGTCACAGAGGAATTAAATGACTCATCAGAGTTCATAGACTAGAATCTTTCTAGTTTTCTTTGTTGGTTCTCATTCAGGAGTGACCTTCTCACTAGAGTTGGAGCCAAATGACAAGAAAATTGAAATCTGAAATGCTGCAAAGACAAATGTAAGACAAGATTTGGTCTAATTTCTTACACATTCTCTACCACCTCAATTCCTATATAAGAAAAATTTATATTCCCAAGAGTAGTCCCACACTGCCTTGTGAATCATCGAGGAAAGATTTAATTTTGTTCAGTCCCATTAGGTGTATTTTATTGTACTCTGAATCATTGGTATAGGATACATATGACAACTGTTGGGAGGCCAAAATATCACAATAAGAAGAAACATCCACTTGTTAGGCTCTTTTGTATAAACAGGAAGTCCCAAGTCCAATGAAAGAAACTGATAAGAAGGTCAGAGGTGCTTTGGCTAGCCTGCTACCCTTTCCTGAAAAGTTTTTAAACTTTTTTAAAGTAGCAAAGGGCACATAAACCAGGCTATATCTATGTATCTCGATGTAGTAGTGGAAGAAATAGTTGTTTGCTCAAGGTAGCAAGCAAGTTTTCATGACTGTAGGATAAAATAAAGGTTCAACAGATTGCATCTTCTCGTTTGCTGTACTAGAACTGGAATTTTTATATTAAATGGATACCTGAATTTTAATTTCATTACTGCTCCTGCAATTTAGATATTCCTGCAGAAAGTCACAGACAAAAGAATGTTCTGTCAAGCCCAAACTCAGCAGATTTAACATGATGTCCCCACTTTTTCAGTATCTAAAATATTTATTTATATATATATAAAAACATGCAGTCTGAAGACGATTAAATGCTCCTTCTACTTAAAAGTGAAAATTTTGAACACTATTTTCAAACAATAGTGTTTTAAATATGGTATATATCAGTAGTTTTCCCACTGAGTCTTGTTACTAAGTATTATAATTAAAATTTATTTTTAAACTAAATTACAATATTATTTATAACTTATTTCACATCAACTTGAAATAAAAACTTCCTGGATTTTTTTTTAAGTAATTTGACCAAATTAGCAACAGTCTTCGGGCAAATAAACCGAGAGTTGTAACCTGGGCCTTCACCAGGGCCAAAATACAGGGGTTGTAAAACTGACTCTAAGAAGGTCAAATACAGGTGTGTTTATTTTGCTACTATAGTTTTTATTTAAATATCCATGGGACTTCCTTTAGACAGGGAAAATATTTTCCTTTTGCTCCAGGCTCCTCCATTCCCTATTGCCTGACCCCTTGCCCTTTACATTCATGCTTCCTACTTAGCCCCTTCAGGCACCTGATTTGCAACACCTCCTAGCTTTCTTTGCTCAGTTCAAATTATACTGAACCCTTTAGTTTTCCTTTCAGTTTCTTTCCAACATTTTAGTCCTTAAAGGCTACCTAGGAAGATATAAAAGAAAAGACGTAGCAGCCTCTTCCAGTCTTGCCCATTTTCCCTACCACTGGTAGATTGCCAAGCATAGCCATCTCTCTTTGTCCAGCAAGGTACAGATTTCCTTATGAGCAATAGGCTCTGGCCTACAGCATGTAAAATGACTGATTCAAACCCAACCACAGTCCTCATTAAGTGAAGAAGTTTGGGGACAGAATTCAATAAAAAATTGACCGATGTCTTCCTAGAGCCCTGCGCTAAAACCCTACATTCCATCTTGATAGCTTGGTTGGGCTTATGTGACAATGGCTTCAAATCACTGTTTTTGTTTCTGGCAAGAACTGGCATACCGTGGTAGTACTATAATTTTCTTGGTTAACCCACTTTTCAACTCAGAGACTGCCAATCTTGCACAACTTCACATAGTCTACCAGATGACCATGCTTGAAGCTTCAGAGAGGAGCTTCTTTGAGAAAATATAATTTATGAAAAAAAAGATCAACTAGATAAAGTATGGAGGAGATATTTATACGATAATGATTTCTTCTACTTAATAAAGGCTTTTCTAATTAAATGTGAGCCACTTTGATATATTTAGATGTTTATTTATGGGACTTTGGCAGTTTGAGAGTTGGAGTGGGTAGGAAAGTGGAGAGCAAAGAAATGGACTTGGAAGCTATCGCCAAGAAAAGTCTTCTTTGAAAATATAAAATGTCCTACCTAACAAAGAAAACTGTATTTACATGTAATTTCTTAATCCCAAGCCTTTCCTGTAATGTGAGAACCCCTATGGTAAAGTTGGACTAGTTTACTGTCAGTTGAATGAGAGGTTTCAATACAGTGGGAAGGCACAATGAGTTCACAGCTAACAGCAAGTTCTTTGCTCATGTGAAATTGAGAAATATATCTGTAGAGTACTTGGTGGTGGTGGCAGCGTATGTGCATGTGTTTACACTGAGATTGGGACACATCTCCAGTGAGTTAGATTCAGTAATATATAGTAGATGAGAAGGGTTTACTAGTCAAGAGTTATACGATCTTGGCAAAGTTTCTTTATCTCCAAAGTCTCAGTTTCCTTTTTTGTAAAATGGGGATATGAGAAATAACTATCCTCAAAGGTTGCCATTATTGGTAAATACTTCCAGGGTAATTAAACATCTAGGAGAAATTCCTATATAAGGGAATGTTTAAAACAAAATTTAAAACCTTAGAGAGTCTCATCTGGCAAATGTTTTATATCAGACCCCTTTATTAGAGCCCTTAAGTGAGTGCTCTCTGCGTTATAGATGGAAGGCCATCCCATTTAGATTGAATTCCGCTGGAATAGGAAACACAGGGAACCACTGGGGAAGGACTTTATGAAATAGAACTGGTTGTATCTTATCAGCAAATAGTATGTTGATGTATAATTACTTATCATTTCTGCAATACATCATTTTAAAAAGTACTTGCCAGCTATTTCTTTTTCCCTTATGAACGTATTATTCCTATCTATATAAATTGCAGTTCACTGAATTCATTTAAAGAAATCCATTGATTATTTTAAATTATAAGACACATGTAACTGTCACTTAGGCAATAATCTAGAAACACCCTACTCAGGATTTCTGGAAACTAACTGGGGATGGAGGATGAATAAAAATACCATTCCATCTGTTAGCCAAACTGACTAAACCAAATAATTTGGAACTTAATTACAGAGTTAGCTACATTTTCAAAATGTGATTTTCAAAGGCTGGAAGTTTTATTTAAACCTCTCCATGTTTGTTTCCTCCAGGGACTGTCAGTGCTGGTTGCAAATTTCAGTTTTAGAACAACTGGCTGGTGAGGACTGGAGGGTTGGGAGTTGGTTTGAGGAAAACGAGGGAAATGAAGGGAACAACTGTGTTCTCCCTCTTTCCCCTCCTTTTCTGTGCCCCAAATCAGCCCTGGCTTAGCTGTGAGCAACTCTGTGTGCTTTCATGTACAGGCAATGAAAGCCAGATAAAATACAGGACATCAGTTAAATTGAACTTCAGAGTTTCAAATTGTGATTTTTTTTTAAGTATAAGTATGTCCCATGTGATAATTGAGACATAATTATAATTAAGAAAATATTTGTTTTTTAATTGGAAATTCCAATTTAAATGGACATCCCGTATTTTTTTTTATTTTCTAAATCTGGCAAACCTACCTACATGATG
>PVKY010013095.1:0-11179 GCA_004027775.1 Bradypus variegatus | reverse complement strand
AGGCCACTCCATTTCCCTCCCTCTCCTGGGCCCCGCAGACTGGCCTTCTGCTGACCATTTTCTGACAGGCTTTCCTCCACAGCAACCTACTTCCTGCTCTCATGAGGCACACGCCCTCACGGATTAAAATGAATTTAAATGGACGCTCATGACTACCACCTTTGTAAAGGTTAAACGAAGGGAGGCATCAAATTTGGCCTCGCTCACTGTTCTCCCTGCGGTCCCCGGACTGGCCAGGGCTTTGCTGGAGGGCAAGGCTGCGGAGGGGACACGGCCCGGGCAGGGCTTAGCTGTGCTCCGACGGTGTCACCAAGGTCAGGGCTGACATTTCAGTCACTTCCTAAGTTTTGGGGGAAAAGGGGAGCTCTGGGAGGGCATGACAAAGTGAAGAGGGCAGACAGCTCGTCTGTAATCTTTGTAGTCAGGCCTCCAATCTACCAACGCCAAAATGCTTTTAACTCACCCACAGTTGGAGAGGGAAAAACAAATTTCACATTTAGCCAAATAAAAACAGAAGGTGAACTAAGAACCAGGAGGCAGGTAAACAGTCAGCCAGAGGAAGGCCTGGTGACAACTGCTGGTACTGGCCACAAGAATGAGTCAGCAGGTCCCACCTGCCGCAGCCAGGAGCCACCTTCCTGGGGGTGGAGAAATGAAGCGTCCTTGTGCCAGGCCCACTTCAGCCAAACCCCAAACCCCAACTAGCTGCTGGGGACAGGGAAGCGGCTGCCCTCTTCAGAGGGACATGCCTAGCACACAGCCTTCTCTTCCCGCCCTCGCTTTTGTCACGGGTCACCCCTGGCATGGGTCGGAGACTTCAGGGGGGAACGACATCACCTCCCACAGGGAAGGCCCATGTCTCCAAATTGAACCCACTGCAAACAGCAGCTGGGGTGGTCCCTTCTCTTGACATCAAGCAAGCACTTTCCTGAACACTCTAACGGCAGGCTGGACTGTGCTATGGAGGAGAGCCCACAATGCGGGGAGAAGAAAGGCAGGGCAGGGAGTGCTCAGGGTACAGTGACGTGGGAAGGCTGCTTGGAGGAGGTGGCATGCAGTGTGCGTGGCAGGCCAGCAGGTGGGGCGTGGGGCTTAGCATTCCAGGCTCAGGAAACAGCGAAGCTGGAGCCCCGGTGACAGGAACAAGTGCGGTAGGTCTGAGGGCAGCAAGAGAGCTGGGAAGTTGCCCATTTGGTTCCACGGTGTCCTATCACCCAGACCAATGGTGGTCCACAGGGGCGGCTCTGTCTCCCAAGGGACATCTGACAATATCTGGAGACATTTTGGGTTGTCACACCTGGGGGTAGGGAGGCTGCTCCTGGCATCCAGAGGGTAGAAGCCAGGGGTACTGCTCAACATCCTACAATGCACAGGGCGGCCCCCAGAGCAAAGAAGCATCCAGACCCAAAGGTCCTTATGCAGAAGCTCTAGCCCAACGAATAGCTGCCAAATGAAGAAGTAAATGAAGGAGTAATGGATGACCAAATACGGAGACTCCTGTCTTTTGGAAATGTCTTTGCCATTCCTGTGATATCGAAGATCTTTTCTCGAACTACTTACATCTCACTTATTTGTTCATTCAGCACCTACTGTGTGCTGTTGTTTCCAGGGATAGATGAGACAAACACGGCTCCCGCCTTCCCAGAGCCCAGAGCAGGGCATCGGGAGCCCCGGGCTGCCAGCCAGCTCAGTCGCTATCGCTCACGTGACCGGGGCCAACTCCCCTGGCCATCTCTACCTCACTGGTAAAATGGAGGGGTTGCTTTGTTTTTCCAGTTGGTTCCAAGATCTAAATCATATTCAATTATGTAATCCCAGAGGATCTTTTCCTCTTTGGAGTTTTTATATGTGTATAATACCATTATTAGTTACCTCCAAAGACAGACGAACCCAGAAGTGCTACTTACTAGAAAACACAATGAACCACCGCAGTAACACGGATGAACCTCAAAATCATGCTGAGTGAAAAGCCAGATATAAAAGCATATGGACTATCGGATTCCAACTGCACCAAGTTCAAGAGTGGGCCAAAGTAACCTGGTGGCAGAGGGTTTGCTAAATGGGGCAAGACGGGACTCCCCAGGGGCACAGGAAATGCCTTCTGTTTCAATCTGTCAAAACCAACTGACATTAGATCCATGCATTTTGCTCTATACGTTATCTCCAGAAAGGAAAAAAGAAGAAAGTAATATATACAATTACATAGGCGGGTGGAACACACAGACCTTTTCTGAAAGAATACCCCTTTGGGGAGAGGTAATAAAGGGTTGCAAATGGCACGGACACTTCGTTTTCTTTGTATACCCTTGATATGGCCTAAATTTTTCACTGTGTGTGTGTATTTCAATGAGAAGCAAGTACTGATATGTTGACCCATAAAGGAAGCTTATCACTGCCCTAAGAAGGAGGCATCTCTAGCCACCCACTGAGAAGGTGATTAAACAAAGACCCCCTCTGCAGCCAACACGCCAGAGTGTTGTTTGCTTGGGGGGGAGGGCTGTCCCCACACTCAGTCCCCCCCCTGGTGGGGGTGGGGAGCCAGATAAGCCATGTCCGCTGGACTCCCTCTACCTGCTAGGAGGGAGGGGGGTGAGCAAGGAGGGGCCCAGGCCCTGCGAGCCGGGCACCTGGAGAGAGGGCTAAAAGTGCACCCCCTGGGGCCTCACACCCACAGCCACTAAATCCAAGCCCCTGGGGGCGGGGTCCAGGAATCCATATCTCTTTTCTACATTTTCGAAAAAAAAATCTATTATGAACATTTTCAAATACACAGAACTGTATCAAGAAGAGGCCGATGAATAGTACCCATCAGATTCAACAACTGCTCTTACTGTGCCATATTTGCCTCACCTCTTTCTCTCTCTCTCCATTTAATGAACCATTCAAAAGTAAATGATTGATATTATGATATGTCATCTCTAAGTACTTCAGCACGCATCTCCAAAACATAAGATTCTTCGACACAAACACATGTATTGGTTACCCATTGCTGCGGAACAAATTACCCCAAAACATAGCAGTTGGCGTAACAAATGTATTCTCTCACTGTTTCTGTGTCAGGACCCCAGGAGTGGCTGAGCTGGGGGCCCAGGGCTCCAGCTCTCTCATAAACTGCCCTCAGCTGGGGCCAAAGGCTCCGCTCCCAAGCACCCCCACGTGGTTGATGCAGGTTTCTGCCCCAGTGCCTGGCTGCACCAGGAAGACGCTAATGAGGGCTGCTCGTGACCCGGCAGCTTTCTCACCCAGCACGCGTGATCCAAGAGACAGAAAATACAACTGACACAAGGCAGAGCCACAGCCTTTTTCATAATCTATTCACAGCATTGGCAGCCCCTCTCCTCTGCCATGTTGTATTGATTTGAAGGGATCCAGAGCACACTCAAGGGGAGAGGATTAGGCAAGGCTGTGAATGTCAGAGGGTGGGGACCCCCAGGAGTCACCTTCCAGGCTGCCTACCACAGCATAAAGCTATTCCATCCAATATAGTTCACAACTAGCTCCTTGAAGCATCTAACAGCCAGTCACATGAAAACATCCCCAGTGGTCTCCAAAATGCCTTATACGGATGTTTGCTTGGGTCAGGATGCAGCCATGAAAATGGCCCTTGGGAGTGGGTGAAGTTGGCTGGCTTGGCTCTGAGCTGCTACACATCTCCTCTTTCTCCCTGAAGCCAATGCTCCCCCAGGAGAGCTCCCGAACCCACCCTCAGGAGACCCAGGTGTAAAGTCAGGGCTCAGGGAGGGCAGGAGAGGGAAAGCAGGGGGCAAAGGGGAGGGATGGAGGAGGACATGGCACTTGCAGCCCCAGGGGGGACAAGGAAACATTTTCTGGCCCTTCTCACTCCCCTTGCTCACTCCTTCTTGCAAGACCACTGCTTTCCCTGCCTCATATTTCCAGAGTCTTCCAGCTTGCCAACCCTCTCACATTCATCTGATGCTCCCCAAAACCCAAGGAAGCAGGACCAGCAAGGCCAGCAGGCTCCATTTTACAGATTTGGCAACCACCGCAAGAGGTGAAGTGTTACTGCCAAAATCGTCCTAGGAAAGTTAAGTCCAGGCCTTTAGGTTGCAAGCCCTGGGTGGCCTGGGTGAGCAGCTCTGCCTCCAGTGAGCGCCCAGGTTTGGGGCTGCATGGGCAGCTAGTGTTGCCCTCTTCTTAGCTCCTTTAGACATCACCACCATGTTACCCTCACCACAGTCAGTACCCATTACCGAGCGCTGGTTCATTTAATCCTCAAGGGACGGCCGAGTGGTGGGCAGTGTTCCCATCTTCACCCGTCAGGAGGGGGCCACTCAGTCATTCGGGCGGATCCCAGGTACAAAGCCAATCCACAACAGGACCAGTGACATCCTCCAGCCCCACTGGGCACCAAAGCCCCAGCAGGTTCCCTCGCGCCTCGGATCTGCTGCTTTTTGACTCTTTCCCTAACACGTTCCTTCCTGCCAAGCTAGCTGCCCAGCTACAACTGTCATACAATCAGGCTGCCCCGTGTGACATAAGCTATTTCTGGAAACCACAGCCTCAAAAGGCCTTCACGTTGTACGATCCAATACATGTGATGCTATGAAAGGGAACTGGATTTCTGACCAAGGGCTCAACATCAAACAGATCATAGGAAAATGAATTATGCGTTGGAGTCCAAAGAATATTTAGAGAACCTCTAAATCGCTGCTTCTCAGCTGGGGGCGATTCTGCTCCCCAGGAGACACTTAGCAAGGCCTGCAGACATTTTGGGTCCGACACAACCGGGGGAGGACACCCAGTGGGTGTAGCCCAGGGATGCTACCGAACGTCCTGCAAGGCCCGGGTCAGGCCCCACAGCAGCGAACTGTCAAGCCCCAGTTGTCAACCCTGCCAGCCTGAGAACCCCTGATCTAAATCACTCTGTCACTTTGAGGATGACAAAATGGAGGCCCAGAGATTCAAAGGGATTTGCCCAAGGTTACAAAATTGTAAAATCAGAAGGGAAATCCAGGGCCCTCTATTATGTCATCTCTATAAAAATGCGATAAATAAATTACTGAGTTACCACAGCAACACGTCAGGGTGTATCGAACTCTTCAAAAGAAATGCCTTCTTCAATGATCAATGAAAATGGTATTGCTTTACAGGTGCCCCAAAGGTTGCTGGTGGTCAAATTATTTAATGGTGTGGCACAGCAGCTTCCAAAGCAGTCACGTTTGTCACAAAAGAATGCCACGTTCTCCTTCTAAGGATGCCCACACATCTCCTGGCGGCGGTTTCCTTTTGAACCAGAGGAAAGAATGTAAACATAGGCTGGAACTCTCCAAGGCGTCCATTAAAATCTCACTCCACCATGCTAGGACCGAAAAGTCACCTGACCCCTCCATCTGCCGCTGAGTCACCAAGCCCCCCTTTCAGCGAGCTAATAATTAGGCAAGGGGATTTAAAAGAAAACTGGAAATTCTTGTGTGTGTGTGTTTTGCTCTTTGTCTCCACCCCACCCCCTCTAAAATCATTTTGTTCTTAGAGATGTAGCTGATTCACTCTCTTTCACTTGCATGTTATCTTTCGAGGCTGCATTTGGATCCTCTTATTTTTCAATCTACTTAAAACACCTGGAAGAAAAAAAAAATCTTCATTTCCGACATATCTCCTTTAAATGCTGCAACCTTGCAAAATAAGGCAAAACGGTTTAGACTGCACTTCTAGCTCTTAAATGGCTAACCAAGAAGTTTCCACTCCCCAGCACGCTTTTTGCTCTGAAATTTGGCTAACGACCGTTGACAAACCCCTGTTAGGAGAATTCCTAAATGTGTCATTATTCAAGCAGCACAATGACATTGGAAAACAGTTGCCGGTTATCTATCAAAAGCCCCTGTCTCGCCTGATAATGCGTGGCTTGTCATCCTTTCCAGATGGTTCCTCCCGAGCCAGGGGCTCCGTCTTCCTGCCTCGCCCCTGCCCACTTCCTCGGGACGAGCAAAGCCAGACTCGAGAGGCGCGGGGGACCTGCAGCCGGCGCCCTCCCGCCCAGTGCCCGCGGACGGCAGGAGGCGGCGGGGGGCAGCCGGGGCGCCCCCTTCGGGTCCCCGCGGCGCGGCCCGACTGCAGGCCCGCGAGCCGGGGCGCACCTGCGATGGCGCCGCGCGCCGCTTACCTGCAGAGCCGCATGGCGCAGCCGGCCGCCCACCTGGCCGGCATCCCCAAGCATCCTTTCTTCGGCGCGACGGGGCGAGCGCACTGACGTCACCAGGAGGCGGGCCCGACGCCGCCGCGTGACGCCCTCGGGCCAGGCGGGGGAGGGAAGGGAAGGACCCCCAACGGCGTCGGGAGATGCTCCGGCCTCCTGGCGGGGCGATGGCCTCGATGGGTGCAGCTCGCCTTGCCTTCCTGTAGCGAGTAAGGGAAATAGCACACAGAAGAAGTCTAAATTCCCCCAGGTTCCCAAGCATGTAATAGGATTTCCCAAGAAATCATCAACAAGGGAACCATCAGTTAGTGTTTTATTTTTAAAGCAGTATTTTATCAAATGCAATGTAGAAACAAATGTATTTTGGTGCAAGTCAAAATGACACTTCAAATGGCGAGTGCATGGTCATACTTGGTGTAAATGTTCAGTGTTTCAAATCGCATGTCAAATAGTGTATGGAATATTTTCATTTGAAGCATATTCATGATAGAATATTATACTAATCGCGCTGATTATTGCTTTTCATTATTTTCAATAAGTAAATTTTACCATTAATCTGAATTTGCCAAAAGATAAATATGGTGACGCCATGTTTTTAGACTACTTACTTGGAAAATTCAATAATTTAAAAGAAAGCACTATTGCATGAGAGTGCTTGTCTTGGTGCCTGTTTATTTTTTTAAATCTTCTGGCAAGGAATTTAATCCAACATCTAAAAGTTAATGTACAATAAGTCGTTATTTCACGCTTTCTCATTTTTACTGCGTTCTGAAGAAGTGGGGCATCTTATACAAATACAGAAAATACATAGAATGTCAACATTTCTTATTCGCAACTGAAACAGCCTTGCCTGGAAAGCCTTAGAAAATTCCAACTGTGATCATCTCTGAAATTTGAAATCGCTTATTTCAAACTTCATCAGTGCACATAGAACATTTTCTTTTGCCAAACCACATAAATGTTTTTGACATGTTAAAGGGCAAAAGCAGAAACCGTTTGTATTGCATTCCGGGTTCATATAGATTAGTTCCCTTTCAGCTTAAATCACAATGTTAACATTCCCTTCGCTCATACCCCAGAAAGGGATGTGAAATGGATTGTTTTGCAAGCAGGCAGAGGTCAAGTTTACTTCCTATTTATTCCAGCAGCTTTCATGTCCTTCTGTATTTAACTTTGGCCCTTTTACACCATTCCCTCCAGATTAACCAAATGGCCTGTCGAGAAAGTCAATCTCTAATTTGGGGATAACCCTGACCCTCGCCTCGGATGGCGATCTCTTATTTGCAGGGCCGGATTTTAAAGCCCAACGCAGAGGCCGCGGGGTTTTCTAGGTCACGCCTCTCAGGTTTGTTCTGGGCGATCAGTCACTTACCTTTTGCCTCCCGAGTCCCGAGATAAAACGCTCAAACGCTCCCGAGGCGCCTTGCGGCTTTGGGCGGAGGGTCTGGTGGAGACGCAAACCCAGAGGCCAAGTGGCTTCCAGCTCCCGGCGCTGGGCGTCACGTGCTGGGCCCGGCCACTCCGCCGCCGTTCGGCCGCCGCGGTCACCTCTGGGCTCCCGAGCC
Organism: Bradypus variegatus; assembly: GCA_004027775.1. NCBI lineage: Eukaryota > Metazoa > Chordata > Mammalia > Pilosa > Bradypodidae > Bradypus > Bradypus variegatus. The sequence continues at coordinate 3,460 of PVKY010013095.1, read as the reverse complement.
CCGCAGGAGGGAAGCTGGCGTCCCCGCCGTAGGTCGCGCGAAGCCCCGCCCACGGGGGCCCGGCGCCCGCTCCGCTGCTGGGCCAGGGGCGCCCGCGGCAGTGGCGGCGGGGGCGACAGCAGGTGCCCGCCAGCGGCCAGCACAGAACTCGTAGCCCTGTCGGGGGCGGGCCGGGCTGCTGCAGTGCCTAATATGCAGACGTCTTCCTCAACTAGGCAAACTTTTTTTTTTTTTTTGCAATTGGTCGGTTTCACCTTCTCCTTTCCAGGTGATTGCTCAGTTGTGAAAGGCGGCGCAGCAAACAGGCAATTCGGAAAAGACCTAAGCCGGGCCATCCGTTTTCACCAGGATGAGCTCCCTCTTCTAACCGCCCCCCCACCCCACCCCGCGAGCCCTGCCTATCAAATCGTCAATTTGTCAAAGCTAAAAATAAGAAGATTTAAAAGTGAACAGATGCCACCCCTGAGAACATCAAGTGAAACCCTCTTTCTGTTGGGCCATTTAGCAGTTCCACCCAAATGCATCAGGTATGCGTAACTAATAGTTTGACTAGTTAATAGTTTGACCAGTTACTGCTGGCCCACGGGCTTGTTGATGACAATTGCTCCCCGGACTATATGTCTAGGAATTTGTTCTAGGGGGAAAAAATATAAGGGTGTGCCAGGAATCAACTAAGGAAGGTTTGCTGCAATGTCATTTATGATATAAAAGCACTGGAAGCAAATTCAATCTCCAAAAACAGAAGCTGTGTGAAATTATAAGACAGCTATACAAGGGAAGAATCAAAACTGACACGAGAGCAGATACTCAATGACTTAGAAAGACATTCCCAGTGTAATAAGCCGAAAAAGCAAGTTCCAAAGCATTCTGCCTAACTGATCCCTATCTTTTGAATGTAGGTATATTTGTATCTACATATATACCTCTCTAAATGAGCACAGAAAATAATTTTGAAATGAATACACGTTATTTCCAATTGTAGCATTTCACCGTTGTTGGGATTAAGGATGAGTTAAGTTTTCTTCTTTTTAGTTTAGCTGTATTTTCTCATTCTATACTGCTTTTGTAACAAGAAAATATGATCATGGCATACAATTTTGGGCTATTTTTTTAGTGCAGATTTTACTATTTGAAGATTTCAGATCTTAGACTTGGTAGGCATCCTAACCCCAAAGCCCCAAGAGAATAATTCCTATAGCCACTGGAGATTATTCTGCTCCTAATAATCTAATAACCTTGCTTCACACAAGATGTTGAATAAGTGAATAGTAACTGGTGTTCATGTTTAAGCGTCTGGATGTCCAGTCTCAATATCTCTTTCATTTAAACTCACTTCTTATTCTGCCCTGAGTGGAGATAGAACGTTAGTCATTACCATTCTTCATGTAAATAACCTTCAAATAGTTCTATCCTAATCTCTGCATTGCCTAGAGGCTGTCTGCATTCCTTGGTTCGAGGTCCCCTTCCTCCATCTTCAAAGCGAGCACTGCGGGAGTCTTTCTCACATCCCATCCCTCTGGCACATGCTCTCTCTTCTGCCTCCCTCTTCCACCTACAAGGACCCCTGTGATTATGTTGGGCCCAGCCAGGTAATCCAGGAGGATCTCCCCATCACAGACTCAACTGACTGGCGGCCTTAATTTCACGTGCACCCTGAATGCCCCTTTGTCATGTAACGTAACCTACTCATCGGTTCTGTGGATTAGGACATCTTTGGGGGCCATTGCCCCACCTGCCATAGCAGGGAGCCCCCAAGCTGCTTAGATTCAGGGCTCGGGGACCGACGGGCAGGCGCAGGGTCCAGCGGGGAGGTGAGGCTGCTCTCCTGCTCCATCCAAGGCTGGCCCTCCCTGCCCTGGCAGGTCATCTTCTTCAGCCAAGTTCACAGGTCATGTGGGCAAAGCAATAGGAAGGAATAAACAGCTAAATTGACATCTGGAGATGACCAGCAGGGACGAAATCCCTCCAAGAAGAATCAACAACTTATAAAATATCTTAATAAAATTAGAGATGGAGTAGTAACCTGTGCAATACTACACAAAGAATAGGCAAATGAGATTTCAAGGTGGGGAGGTGGAACCTGAAATAATTTGTTGACATGTCAGTCGATTAACCTGTGAGTTCTTTGGCACAAGGTCCGTATTTTAATTTATGTCTCCTAATTGATGTCTTGGTACTATGCCCTGTACATAATGATACCCAATAACTACTTGATTTCAGTTTTCCTCATGTACATGTTCAACATCAAAAAAAATTATACTGACTTGAGGCTTAAAGACCCTGATATTTCAAAAATAAGTATAATATGCACATGCATATTTACTCAACCAACACTGGCCTTCCTTTGCAAAGTCTCCCTGACTGAGGTCCTTTCCTCATTCCCAATTCTCAGAACAAAAATTGCACATTTGAGCTACGCCAGGGGCTACCAACCCGTGGGCCCCCAGGCCCCCGGGGGCCTGCCGTTATTATATAGTCCACACATCCATAGGAGTGGCAACTATTGCCGGATGGCTGAATGTAAATAATGCCCCACCCCCAAAAAATATCCTAATATTTTCCAAATGTAAGTAGAAGCTGATTCGATGAACAAAACACAAATCCATTGAAGAGCATTTCAGACTGGATTTTTGAAGCTTGATTATTTTTCCTCAGTTTCCTAAAAAGTACTATTATTATCCTGTGGAGGTCCCCAAATGTTCTCACCCAAAGCTTAGCGCCTTTAATCATACACCATCTTGAAGTATTGCATGACTGTTTCTGTCTGCATGCCTCAATTTTCTCCCACCTCAATTTTCCCTTCTGTAAAATGGGAAGGAGGATTAATGCTCACCACCTGGGGGCGCCGTGAGGCTTAAGTGAAGAACTGGAAGGAGGAGGCAGCACCTTGCAGAGCCTTATGGGAACCTGAGATGCAAGGGAAGATGTGCACCTCTAAATATGCTTAGCAAAATACACTCCCACCCTTTGAAGCAAGTGGAAAAAGTTAATAAAAGGTCTGCAATCGAAAAACACAACTATATACAAAGCCCCAAGTTGCCCAATTTATTCACACACCATTGTCAACCCATATAAACCCACCCTGTGGGATGTGCCCCCAGGCTGATTGGGAATGACTGCTCCCCTTGCACAATAATAAATGAACAAACAATATCAGCTTGTCTTTGTTTAAAATTTTGATATTGTGTTCCTGGTGACTTTTTCATTGATTTTTATTTTTTAAATAATATATTTATTATCTTGTGTATTAGTCAGGGTTCTCCAGGGAAAGGGAACCAACAGGACATATATACACACACATACACATATGTATATATATGCAAATATTGTGAGATTTATTGTAAGAATTGGCTCGTGACTGTGGGGACTGGCAAATCCAAATTCAGTAGGGCAGGCTGCAAGTTGGAAACACCAATGAAATTTTCAATGAATTCCCCAGGAGAAGCTGGCTGGCTGAGGT
>PVKY010013094.1:0-11165 GCA_004027775.1 Bradypus variegatus | reverse complement strand
CAGACTAAATTCTAAATCTAGCTAGAGACCTGCCTTCAACTGAATTTAAGGCCCTCTCACAGTTTCTCACATCTGCTCTACCCCTCAAAGTCCCTATTTTCAGAGCCTTCAGAAACTTCTGTACTAAATAAAGTCCCAAAGGGCACTAGATTTGGTATCACACAGCTTTGTAACCTGGGGCTCCCATGTGGTTGGGCAAATTATTCTGACTCTACTTCACAAATACGATGTGAAGGAATAAAAGAGGTAGCAGACATGACAGTGGTATGTAAAATGTTAAGCACCAGACAATTTCTCAAGATAGTAGCATTATTATGATAGTCCCAGTTACTTCTTAAAACCTTGAGTTATTTTAATGTTTTCCTCTTTTGAAATTTAAAATTATTGAGCCAGAAAGAACCATAGAGACTGTCTTCAAAACCTTCATGTTTATAGATGATGAAAATCATTAGCAAAGAATGATTAGCCTACAGTTGAGATCACAGACTGGTAGCCCACATGTCACATTTAGCCTAGAGTGTTCTGTTGGACCCACATGATGTTGACCCACTCAGTGTTTTAAATTTTAATTTTAAAGTTGAGAGATCCCATAACAATCTGAATTTCCAACTTATCTTGATTGAAAGATTAGGTTCACACTGAACCCACTGTTACATGGCAACAATGGATGGAGCTGAGAAGTGGCTGCCCCCCTACGTAAGGCTTAGGGTCTCCTGTCTGCCCAAGTCCTCACTGTACCCAATGGCCCAAGATCAGCTGCCATTTATAATCTCATTCCTGGCCTTTCTACACATCTTCCTTACCTGCCTGACCCTGTTATTTGAGTTAGCAATCTTTGTCCTAAGGTCACATACTTCAGTGGAATGTCCTTCCATGCCCATAAGCAATAAGATGCTATTCTCATTAATTCCTTCTTTTTTAAGGTATCGCAAGATTCAACACATTCCCAATCAAAATCTAGCAGTTCTTAATAAAAATTGACAAGATAATTCTAAAATTCCTATGAATGTGCAAATGACCTAGAATATCCAAGGCAATTTTTAAAAAGAAGAGCAAAGTTGTAGGACATATGTTACATGATTTCAAGGCTTACTATAGTAATCAAGGTGGGTAGTATTGTCAAAAAAAATAAAAAAAAAGAGAGATGTATAGATCAATGGAACAGAAGAGCATCCAAAAATAGAACCAAACAAAGATACATATATGTCAATTGATTTGTGACGAAGGTGCCACAGCAATTCAGCGGAGAAAGTCTTTTTAATAAATGTTGTTGGTATAACTGGGTATCCTTACGGAAAAAAAGAAGTGGCTGTGTAATATATAGACCTTCAGCATGACAGCCAGTCATTTCTCCAAAATGAGGAAAATACTAGATATATACCCCATGGGGTAATTCTGAGGACTACACGAGACAGACAGTGCATAAAGGTCTTAACACAGCACCTGGTAAAAGAGAAAGCACGCAATACTTAGCCCAAATCTAATCTTTCCAGCCTTCTCTCTACCCCTCTCTGAGATCTCACTACTCCATAACGTATCTATTGCTTGCTCATTTTCATATAAAAACAATGGTTTTCTTCCAAACATTCAAGCCAAATTAAAGCTCCAGTTTGATGTACTGAGCTTAGCCTTTAGTTTCTCAACACCAGAAGCTGCCCTTCATAGCCAAACTTCTTGAACAAGTTTCCAAACCTGTCTCTATTCACTCCTTAATGCCCTGCAACTGATGACCTCTATGAATGCAGCAATTCTCACCAAGGTTACCTATGACCTCCGCACGATTTGGCCAAAAGACATGGTCCTTATCCTGCTAGACCCACCCAGCAGCACAGAGCTCCCTCCTCTTCACAATAACCCTCCTGGCTTTTCTCCTACCTTTCTGATTGCTTTTCAATCTTTTCTGCTGACTCCTCCTCCTTTACGTCCCTTTTAAATGGCAGAGTTCCTCAGCTTTTCCTAGGCCCATTTCGTTTTCACCCTATAGCAGGGAACACAAACTCAAAAGCCTCCAGGTGTCAAGCAGGGAAGATAAGTATGTGAAGCAGGCTTGTCTCACCATGAGGAACACTAGAGGGAGTGGTGAGGTCTGTGGCAAACTTAAGAGTACATACTTGCCCTCTCTAATAAGGGCAGCCATTACTTAGCTCCAGACAATTGCTGCCATGCAGAAATATGGGGCCAGTGTCACCAGATGATCTCATTTTTTCAAAAGAAGCTGAGTCCAGATTTTAATGTAAAACCCCAATGTTTATTGCTGGCCCTTATTTTTTTTCAAGCACATTTTAGGAAAAAAAAATCAGAGTGCCAAATACAGAATTTAAGCCACCAGTCTGCTGTATCTGTTTTAGACATTCTTCTTAGGCAGCTGACTCTCCTTCTGCAGCTATATGCCAAAGGCTTACAAAGTTATATCACTAACCCAGCCTTCTTCCTGTGCTCCAGTTACGAACAACAGCCTGCTGGACTTCAAGCTCAACATCTCCCGAAGGCTAACCTGCTCCTCAGTCAGTGTTCCCTTTCTCGATGCAGGATACCCTGAAATGGCTCAAGCTTGAAAGCTGGAGATGATCTGTGAACCCTCCCTCTCCTTCACCATCCCCTCCCCATTCTATTCACTGAGTCCATTCTCCCAACTTGCAGTCTGTTCACCTCCCTGCCTTCCCTGATGCTGCCACCTAGTCCATGTGGCCACCACAAGTCCTAGACTATTTCAGCCTCAAAACTGTTCCTGTGTCACCTACTCCTCTAGTCTATTCACCATTGAAAACACAAATCTCCCCTGGTAATACCCTGTCAATGATTTTCCATTGGCCTTAGGATCAAGTCCCAAATCCTGTCCCCACTACCTGACCTTTGTGAGCCTCTCCAGCCTCATTTCAAGTCATCTGCTGGATCCCCTTGCTGAACCTCAGTTCTCTGTGTCCAAAACACTTTCCCTCTCTCAACACACAAATATATATCTTCAAATATTTTCCCCACTCCCGGTCATCCTTTAGACCACTAGAAGAGGTGAGTACTCCCTACCATACACTTCCAGATCTCCATCTACTACTCCTCCGTTTTGTAACATTAATCAAAATCTGTCCTTACTATTAAAAAGGAATGTCTTCCTCACTGAATCCTAAAATCTGTGAGAAGGAGATTGTGGCTTGCTTACTCACTATTACATCCCCAGTGGCCATCCAAATCACTGGCAAACACTGGGGACTCAATAAATATCTGTTAAACAAACTAATAAGATAAATAAACTTGAAGAGAGGTACCATGCCTTTATCCCACCCCACACCCCATTAACCAGAGAGTGGAGACTCAGTTACTGTCAAATGAACACATTAATGAATGAACAAAGGAGCAGCCTCTTCCCACCATATCTGCCTCCTCTCTTCCCTCTTCTTACCATCCCAGGCATCACCACTGAACTAATCTTCCTAGTATTCCCTTCTTAAAATTTCCCACTACTTCCTGATAAAGCATGATACCTCCTCATATAGCTTTCCTGATAAGCTCTCCAGATCTTGATCTATCTCACCTATCAGGCAAATAGAATTAACTACAAAGCTGAAGGATTGACTATGATTATGTAGGACCTGAAGCCCAACACAGGCTCAGAGGGGAAAGTGTGCTGGGATCAACTGGCCATGTCTGCCCCATCAATTAGCAATGTCTGCCCAGGCTGATAATTGGAAGGCAGTATATCTGCCATGCAGCTACCAATAATGAACTGGTTGGATTCTTCTCCAAGTGGGATATACGGACCCTTGGAGGTTCACAGACATATGCTTGGGGATCTAAGAGTTCTCTATGAAAAGTGTTAAAAGTGTTTCGATTTTGTGGTTTCATGAGAAAATATCCCTTAAAATTGTTTAAATAAGCAAATATCACTAGGCAAATTCAGTGCTCTATGTGCATCTGTGTTTATGAACACACTGGTGCCAAGCAGTATTACTTAACTTGCAACTGGCCAAGGAGGAAAAAAGCACAGGCAGATTTAACATGTAAATGATGCCTTGCACCAGGTGAATGGCAAAGTAACATTATAGTTTTGTAGTAATTAGAATAGAAAAAAGTGGTGTCTGAATCAAGTTATCACATGGGCCACAGTGGATTAGACTTGCTAAACTCAAAAGAACCTGAGCTATAGCGGTTAGTAGCATATTTACATTGAGAGCCTCAATTGAGTTCAGCAAAATAGCATGTCACATTAAGTTAATATTGTTAATTTTAATTTATTGCGTTCGTAACTTTGCATTTATTTTGCACACGTCTTGGTTTATGTTTGTTTCATAGCTATAAGTAAAGGATTTTTTATACAAGTTTGTTTGAACATATTTGGGTAATACAATCAAACTAATTTAAGTAAACATTGAGGATCTGTGAGAAATTTTTGTCTTTACTTGTGCCCTCAGGCCGTCAGGGATGTTGTGCCCTCAGGCTATCAGGGATGTTTTAAAGGGGATTTGTGAACTGGGTGAGGCATTGGATCAACTCTAGGTATATAGACATATATAGTGCATGTATTGTTCACATAGAAGGTATGCATCCCAACAACACATAACACAGGCCAACATTAATCCTCAGCTTTTCCCAACCATTTTCCTCAATGTGCTCTGAACTTGTCATGCTCCTCCCTGAATCAAACCAAGGTCACAAATGTAAATGCCTGTGGATGTCAGGTAGGTAAAAAATAAGTTAAGCCGGCTAAGGCAAGAGAAAAAAATTTCTTGAAATCCTCAGCTTTCTTTATATATTTTTTCTCAGTTTTGATAGAAATGCAAGTTAAGAGATAGTTCACATTCCCCTCAACTCCACTAAAATAAAACACCATCATAAATATGTTAAATGATCACTGACACCTAAACCTCAATATGGAGGACCATGACAAATTAGAGAGCTCATGCTCCAATTGAGGGGGACAGCTGATGGCTGTCATAAAGGAACACAGTATTAGTATTATAGTATTACCAGGTCTCCCAATCTCCCAATTTATCACATATATATATATATATATATATATATATATATATATATATATATATATATATATATATATATAAATCTGGAATAGATTCAGAAATTGTTTCCCAACACTTAGCATCTGCAGCTCAGTGAGCATAGGACCAGCAATTTGCAACTCTGCTCTCAGCTTTCCTTAAAGCAGCTTCCCTCGTCCGCCCCCAAGATCTGAATATCCTCCCCCATTCTCTTGATGGTCCTTCAAGGTCAGCATCCAGAATCCTCAAGTCCTGCCCCACTCGGTCTGACACCCCTTCTCTGCAGTCCTGCGTGGACACTCCCGTTGGCGCTCCATCCTCCACTACCTCATTTAACTGTTACCTAACCTCGCCGAGTGTTTGTCTCCTCGGGACTCGCACCTTACTCACACCTCCAGGAACCTCCACGGTCATCAGCAACGCTGCACACCTCGTCAGTTCTCATTAAATATCCTGAGGTGAACAGAGTAAGCTGGACCTGATAAAGTACCTCCAAGGAAGGAACGTAGGAAAGCCTCATACTCGTAACCAATGTACAACGCAATCACCTCATGGTACCAAGACCCTAAACCGCCCGGGGACGGCCCTGTATTTACAAGTGCAGAGAGCTCTCCTGATGGAGCGAGTGACACTCCCGGGCCCCCGCGGCCCTCCACGCCCACCAGTTTCGAAGACCTCGCTGGTGGTGGATGTTCCGAGCAACGAGAAGCCGCAGTGCCCCAAACGACGCGAGGCTCTGTCTGGCCTCCGAGCTGTTTGTGATTTCCTCTCGGGGTTCCCGGTCATCCTCCCCTTAGGCTGCCCTCACAAGGGCGCCCGCCTTCTCCGGCTCGGCCCCTTCCCATCTCCGCGATCGCCAAGCCCCGCGACCCTTCCAACTCCACCGCGATGGAAAACGGCAAGCGGGAATTGGAAGGCGGAGAAGCGCCGAGGCCGCGGTCGCTCCGACCCCCGGCTCCCAGAGCCGGTTCCCGGGCGCGGCCCCGCCATCGCCTCGGCCCCGCGACCTCTCACCCGTCGCACGGGTTCCGCCCGCGGTCGTAGCCGCCCCGCCCGCGCCGGCCCAGGTCCTCACCCGCGACAGGGTGAGGTCGGTCATGAGCTGCTCGAAGGCCCGGGTCTCTTCGGCCTGCCGCTGCGTGTGCAGCGCGATCTTCTCACTGAACTTCCGCGGGTTGGCGCTGCCCGAGCCCGGCGAGGCGGCCATAGCGCGGGCCCGGCGCTAGCAGGAGGGGGAAGGCGGCAGGCGCGGGGCCTGCGTTGCCTCCCGCGCGTCCCTCCGCAGGCCACCAAAGCCGCCACTCGAAGCCTGCCCTCCCGCGCGACCGGGCCGAGGAGCCGCGGCGGCCCCAGAGCCAGCGAACGGCCGGGAGCGCGCCGAGGTCCGCCCCCGCGCCCCCGGCTCCGCCCTCGGCGCGGCCCGCCCAGCCTCCCGCCGCCGCGACCCGGCCCGGCCCTGCTGCACGGCCCGGCGACCCGACCCAGCCCGGCCCGGCCTCCCCGCCGCCCGCCGCCCCGGCCCTGCCCGGCGTCCACGCCGCCCAGCTCGGCGCTCGCGGGCTGAGGGCTTTACCAGGCTCCTGCGAGCCTGGCTGAGGACCCCGCCAGCCGAGAAGGGAGACAGAGAACCCAGTGAGCAAAGCAAAACGGATCCGACGTGTGGGAGAAGATGGGGTACCATTTTACTGAAATTTTGCAATTTAGGGCTATCCTGACCTTTGGATTTACTTTTAGAACAGAGTTTTGCCCATATTCTCCCCCAAATTACGATAATTTACATCACAGAGGGAAAACTGGGCGACTTAACCTTGAGCAATTCTTTCAACCTCGGTTTCCACATTGGATGGGGGGTAAAGCACCCCCTTCAGTCCTCCTACTCCGGGCTCCCTTCCACCGCTGGTTTGTTTCGCAGACAGTATTCTGGGACCACCCAAGAAAAAAGTAACCAATTCTGGATCGTAATTCCTAAAACTCCCTTTTGTTTTGTACGTAGACACCATCCCAGCCCCAGGGCAGCCTCTTGCCTCCTCAGCCCAGGTGCCTGTTCCCGGTGCTTTTCAAGTCTCCCACTGGCCTCTCCAAAACCCCAGCTCCAGCCAGGTGCCAGCCTCACCTGTTAAACCCAGCCAGTCAGCCCCAGCGGTTTTCCATCTTCTTTTGAAAATGTAATTTTCACCTGCCTCCATTCTTTCAATATAGTCATATGTTAATTTTTGGTTAAGGCAATGTTTAGTGTTCCCGTAGTGTACTAGAGTTCAATTTTTGTCCCAATTTTTAGTTTTCTTGGAGTGAAAAATTGCCTGAGTTTTGTATTTGCTTAGATTTCTCTCTATCCGGTACAAATTCTTTCCTAGATTCTCTGACAGAACTGTGAAACTCCTCTCTACGTAATCAAACACAGTACAGAATCTATCAGTGATCAGTTTTGGAGGGAAACTTCTTTCCTGGGGTTCTTTGCCTTCTTGCTCCAACCTGGACCAGCTGCTCTCCAAGCCTGCTGCCGGGCAATACTGCCGAGCTCCCCTCACCAACCCACCTTTGTCTCCTGTGTTCCGACCTCTGCTTCCTGCGTCCCAGGTTGTCTTTATTCGTGTGCCCCTTCTTTTTGGGGAAGTACATTCTCCAATAGTTTTCTGAGAAAAAGGGAACAAAGAGGTAAAAGCTTTGAGACATTGTGTGAAGATGTTTTTATTTTGCCCTAATACTTGATTGACAGTTTGGCTAAGAAGAGTCTTTGTCGGAAATCCTTTTCACTTAGAATTTGTTGTGTTTTTTTTTTCACTTCCGGTGTTGCTAATGGGAAGGCCACTCACATTCTGTTTCCCTTTCCTCTGTAGGTGACCTGGTTTTTTGTGGGTGGTTGTTGTTTATTTATTGTTTTTTATTTTTTTCCCTTCTGCGAAGCCTTGGTGTTCTGATATTTTATGATGATGTGCCTTGGTTGGGTCTGTTTTTGTTCAGGTATGTGTGTGGAAACTGGAAACTCATTCATTCAGTTGTGGAAAATTGTCTTTTATCTTTATGGTAATTTTTTCTCTTCATTTGTTTTGCTGTTTCTTTCTGGAACTTCTGTTAGTCAGTTAATGGGTCTCCTAAATTTTCTAAAATTTTCCTACTTGTTCTGTCTTACATTCTATTGCTTTGTCTTTTTTTTTGTTGGTCTATTTCCTGATAAATTTTCTCAACTCTATCTCCCAACCCTTTTATTGAACTTTTATTTTTGCTATTGTATTTTTAATTTCCAAGAGTTCTTTCCTGTTCTCTGAATGTTTTTTCTTTAGTAGCATCTGTACTGATTTCATGGATGCAATTTTCTGTTATCTCTCTGAGGGTATTAATTATAGGTTGTTTACATTTTCTTCTCCTTACTTGTCTGTTTTGTTTGAGTTCATTTTTTTCTGTTTGTTTGTTTTGGTTTCCACCTGAAGGCTTTCCTCAAACCTCCTGTGATCCTTGACTCTATTTTTAGGACAGAGACACTACATTTGTGTATTCTTTGTTTCTGGGGGAAAAAAGTTTTTAAAAAATATGTTTGTATATATCTTATAGAAGAGAATGCTACTTGCCTCTCAATATTCATTCCTCCTCCTTCTTCCCAGCTAAAGACAGCTAAAGTCTACACTTCCCATTCTCCCTCATAAATTGGTATGGCCATGTGACCATGTTCCATCCAACAGGATGTGAGCAGAAGTGATGCCGGCAACTTTGGGATCATGCCCTTAAATGTAAAGAAAATGGCTGTCTCTTCCCTTGTCTCTCTTTGTCACTGGCTGGAATGCAGATGTGGTGACACCCTCTGGAGCAACCACTAGATGAACAGTATGTGTTGAGAATGGCAGAACAACAGTGACAAAGGAGCCTGGGTCCCCAGCACGGTGGTGCCACAACATTAGCTCTGAACAGTTTCTAGGCTATTACGTGAGAGAGAGACAGCTTCAATTTTGTTTAAAGCTCTTTGTCCTCTGTTATAGAAATTGAACTAGCACCCATTATATGTACATAGAAAATTTTTAGAAGCATATAGACATATGGTTAACCATAATTGCCTTTGCAATTGTAGGGATTACTGGGGATTTATCTTCGACTTCATACATTTCCATATTATTTAATCTTTAAAAACAAGTATGCATTACTGTTAAAATCAGGAAAAAAAAAGAATACTATTTAGTTTTGATTAAGTTACTGGAAACTCTGTGTGCCTGTGCAGGGATTGTTAACTGGTGAGCCTTGCTATAGGGTGACCGAGTGGAGACCCAGCTTTTCATTGTACATCCATCCAGATATCAGTACTTCTGGGAATATTTTTTCTCTCAGGTAGTTCTGTTTCTCCTCCCTTAAGAATTCTCTGATCTACTATCCAGGAGTGTAAGTCTAGCAGCTTGTGTTCTGGGAGCCAGGTGGGAAGGAGAGCTGACTCTCTCCTAATCCCCTTGTTTTATGTGTAGACATTCTCTTAATCCCACTGTTTTTATGTGTAGACATTCTCTTAATCCCCATTTTCAGATGGTACCTCACTCCCACCTTTTACTTTGCCTCACTCTAATTCCAGACCTCTCTGGTTCAATTTCTCCAGAGTGAACCTCGTCTCTGTCGGGAGGAAAGGGGGTAGTCACTTGGCGTTGAACAATTGGAGAGGAGAGCTGGGTGCCTAACTACTTGTACAGATTTTCAACCAATCTTTGTGTTTTCATCCCTGTCCTTCTCCTCTTCTGGTGCCTGTGGTCCTCTGAAGTTCTTTGGTGCAAATCAGCTTGCTTCTTATTAGTTTCTTCCTTACCCCCCTGCTTCCCAGTACTTGGGTTTCAGCTTTCTATTATCATTGGTTTATGTGTGGTAGGCTATGGGCAGGCCAACCTTTGGAAAGTACTTTCCTGGATAAAAGTTAAAGATTAAGGCACAGGCAAAGGGAGGTTGTATAAGAGACATATCAAGAATTTCAGGACCCAGAACCTGGACCTAGAATGGTTACCTGGCTTGCGGAGTGGCAAAATTATTTCTCTGCATATCACCATAACATAAATGGTTTCCAAGTGCTGATGTGGCCCCTCTGGCAAAGGGTAGACTTAAAAATGTGGAAGAGTTTTTGTTTTTGTTTTGAGCTCCTCTGGTCTGCTAATCATAGCCACCACCATCATGGACATCCTGTTATGAGGAACAGAATGGAAACACTGGGAATTCACACTTACTCAGATGTATCCTTTGTCCTAAGTCAGGGGTTGACACATTTTTTTTTCTGTAAATGGCCAGATAGTAAATATTTCAAGTTTTCCTAAGTAATATTTACCATTTATTAAAAGCTTAAAGTCAGGTTCTATTCTACCTTCCTCTTTATCCACCATTTTTCAGAAGGTGTTCCATGGAGCATGACTTTCATAGACAGCTAACAGGAGCTTCCTGAAAAAGTAAAAAGAGGTAGATTGCATGGTCAGATAATTTGGGAAAAGCTAGATTACATGAAGTTAAACAGGGTTCTTGTTTGTAGGACTTATCAGAGCTTTTTAATATGCTGAAGTGTGTTGTGACTTCCAAGAGGAATAATTGGATATATTAACATTTCTCAAACTTTCTTGATCATAGAATAAATACTTCTTTCTGAGGAGCACTTTCTGGCCCAGCATTCCAGTGTTCACCGTTCTTTCCCCAACATCAAGTTAATCTATACTACTTTCAAAATATCTCTAAAATTCACCCACCTCTTTGCATCCTAACAGGTTGTCAAATCTCTTACTAATTGAGACTTTCATTGCCCCACTTGTGTATCAGTGAGGGTCCCACTTGGAGACAGATGGCACACTCAAACGGAGTAATTTGAAGAGTAAAAAGAGCAGAGTTTAGGGACAGTGCAGTACCACTTGGGGCTAGTTACAGCAGAAATCATTAGCACTCTAGGCTTGGAGGGGTACAGGGGGATCAGTTACTGGAACTGGAAGAGGGTGGTTTATTGCAGGGGCCGCCTGACACAAGTCTGGTCTTTGGTAGCGAGAGGCAGCCAGGTCAGTGACCAGGCAGAATGAATCCTAACCTCACTTTCTCCCAGGCTCCAGGTCCTAGTGGTGTCCCGCATTGGCCTAACCCCCAAAACCAGAAGACCAGAAGCTGGAGGGAAACAACGATGCAGTCCATGTGGCCACTTTCCCAGGATGCACAACAGGGTGAAGTGGGGAGAGTTGATCT
>PVKY010013093.1:0-11178 GCA_004027775.1 Bradypus variegatus | reverse complement strand
TCTTTATAAATATGTCTCCTGGTGCATATTTTTCTCCCTTTTTGGTTTACTCAGTTATTCCTTTTGGTGAATATAATCCAGAAGCTACTGGAGAAAGAAATCATGAAGGTATATTTTTAAGAACTTACATCCCCCCAACAAATTTTTGTGCAAACCTCACAGTATTCCAGGATAAAAAATTCTACATCTTTTGTCAGAATTTGAAGGTTTTGTTATTTTCTAATTTCCTGTGTTGTTTTTGAAAAGCTCAACGCTATTCAGATTCCCTTACATTGGAGTGATTTGTTTGTCATTCTGGAAGATTTTAGGACCTTTCATTTATCCTGAATACTTTGAAATTTCATAATAAGTTGGCTCAGTGATGCTTTTAATTTGCCAAGCTGTAAACCCAGTAAGCTTTTCAGTTTAGAAATCAGTGTTTTTCATTTTGGAAAATACTCATAAAATGTGTCATTAATAATCCCCAACATGATTTTTTTTCTGTTCTGTCTTCCTAGACCTCCTATTCTCCTGAGGTTGGACCTCTTAGATTGAATATCTGATTTTCACATCTCTTTGTCATTTGATTCTGCTTTCGGGGAACTTAGTTTAATTTCATCATTCAACTCTTCTGTTGATTTTCTTAAATTTCTGACATAATATTTTTAGGTCTTCCTTTTCCTTTTTCCCTTTTTTATGACTTTCGGCTGTATTTTTTCTCTGCTTCCTGTGCTGCCTTTACTTTCTCTGACCACCGCTCCTCCCCAGTCTGCTTGTGGCTGTTACTGGTATTTATGTGATTTGTTCTCTGTCTTTCATGTTGGAATCTCTCTCGGATATGCTTTAATTCATGGCTACCGAGTCACACGGAGGATTGAGTCTAAGAAGGCCGCCTGGTGGAGCCGGGCACAGCTGTGGGCTGCTGGTGCATTTCAGCACAGGATGGTCGGAAGGCAGGATGCACTGGGGTTTCTGACCGCAGCTGTGGGTTTCTTTCTTTCTCTCCCTTTGGTCAGTTTCTCCAGAGCAGAAGCCTCTAATCATTGGCCTGTGTTCTGGCACAGACCCACGGGGTGAGCTGGGGCAGGGAAGGTGCAGGGGCCTCTACTCCTCATGTCTCCCAGTCATGGGTCACCTATACTCACTCCCTGACCCCCATCGTGCTCCAGAGTAGGACCCAGGTGCTCTGTGTAAGGTCCACTGTCTCCTTCTGGGGTGCCTGGTATGGAGTAAACTCTCAAAAAGTGTGGTGGAATGTGTGAAATTGAGATATAACACACAATTCTTATCAGAATGAGTGTGGACCATTGTGTTAGAGTTATGGGGGTGAATTATGTGCAAGAATACACAGGAGCAGGAGAAAGCCTGAAATTAGGGCCACAGCTCTGATGGGACAGCATGAGCTCTGGTCCACGGAGAGAAGGAAGTCAGGCTTGGAGACGTGGAGAAGACTGGCTCTTCCGAGGAACAGTGAGCTGTCACACACACAGCTCAGTGAAGACTTGTCAGTCACTAAACCCTGTCCCGGTGGCAATAGAAAGGGGCGGGTGCGACTCTTGGTTAAACTGATTCCTCCTACAACTTCCCATCTCTTTGGACTTACTCTCTCAAGCCCTGCCCAGCTGCGGTCTGGGGGTTGCCGGAACTGTCATGAAGTAATTCTGTAAACAATAAACGTTGGCTGAAGGAATATAGGAATATCTATAAGAGTCAGAACCAGAAAATGGAGACAAGGACTAGTTTTATGTGCTAATGGGTGGGAATTTATTACTAAAATAGGCAAGTTGATAATCAGCCATCAATTAAGCAATTAGTATAGATATGTACGACTGGGTAAATAAAATTGTTTTAACAAAAATATAGACAATGTATTCCCTTTGTATTTTAATATGTCTCGATAATCAAATGTTTCAAATGATCAAACGTATCTAATTTTTCCAATTGTAATGTTCTCATTAGTAAACCCAGCATCTGTCTGAAGGCAAAATGCATTTTGATACTGGAAGATGGTCAGAGAAAAAGTTTTTACCTGGTTTTCTTTTACATCATATCATACTGGCTTCAAAACTAAAGAGGACTTTATTGGCTCACGAGACTGTAAAAGCTGGAAGCAGGAAGCTCCCGAAGGCCGGCGGAGACAGCTGCTGAACCATCAGGCGTTGTGTTTCCTTGTGACCCCCCGATGGGCAGCTCAGTGAGGGGCCTCCCCTCACCCCTGCAGGATGACAGCTCGTGAGGCTCAGTGCTTCCCCTCATGTCCAGGTGGTGGGGACCCCTTCCCACGTCCTCGCCAGGAATCCCGGGGCTCACCAGGGTGAGGCCAGTCAGCCTCACACAGCAACGGGACGGTGGACCCTGCTTGTTGGCGGAGGCTACCAGGGTAGCCCGAGGAAAGGGCTGTGCATCTGAGTGGCCATCGGGTGTCAGGCACCGGGCTGTAGGAGGGCAGAGAGTGGAAGCTCAGGGGCAATTCACAAGTAACTGCTTCGATGCTGGGTTGATCAACGAGGCATTCATGAAGCAACAATAAGCAATGCCATGGCGTAAATTGGTAATTTTTCCTTCTCTGGGACGAATGACTTATTCATTTTGCTTTACCAATGATGGTAATTTGGTTAGTAAAAATTTTGTGTTTTCATGTATAGTGATTGTGCCAATGGTTACTGATCTAAACTAACTAGACTCTGAATAAGAGATTTCACAGTGAACAATAAATATCATGGAAATTAAAGTTTATCTAGAGAGAAAATAAAATGGAAGTATATTAAAATCATTCATGTAGTATGATTAAAATTTTGACATATTTTAAAAGGAGATAAATTAAAAAGTAGTTGATTCTCATAGCAAAAACAAATTGAAAAAAATTTTAACTTCCAAACATTGAAATTGTTACTTATAAACATTTTCTGAATTTAAAATAGCACATGGAACTTCTTTTAGCATCTGAATGAAATCATGGATGAGGTAATTTCCCATATAGATATATTAAATAAACAGCACATTTTAATTAACCTCATTGGTTTTAGAAACTTTATAATAAATATGTGATTGATAACCTATGTGCTGTTTTATTAAGTCATGGTATATCAAAACCTCAGGCTATAATTACAATTGCATTTGATTATTTTCTAGACCCATTTTTTTGTCTTGAACTAATTGTTGTCCGTTTATTATAGGCCCTCTTAACCTATACATAAAATTTAGTTTTTAATTGTTTATGTCTCCCACTTCAAATATAGAAATATATTCTTCTAACCTCTATTGCTACTCCATATGTGTGTTTTTTATTAGGTCTCCAATGGGGACAATAGCCAATTGCTCATACACAAATTTCTAACCTATGTATATGGTAGAGAGTGGTTCAGAAGGATGAAGCAAGGAAGTGATGGTTTATTTCATTTTTCACTCTTGTGGCATCAAAATCAATCTCCTATACCCGTAAGTATAGACTATCAGAATAAGATACTAGAATGGTTAACAGATTATACAGTTTACCTAAAGCACAGGATGAGTAAGTAACTTACAAGACTTAATGAAACTTTACCAAGTCCTTCAAGAGTCCTTCTAACACAATGCTATTGGGGATACAGAGTATACTCACTTCTAAAATTTATCTGAAAGAAGTGTCAAAACCTGGTGAAAATTTATGTGCTTATCGCAGAAATTTTGCAGTAAAAAAATGGAAATAAGTAAATGAGTATCTTCAAATAGGCAAGACAGTGACACAGCAACAACCCCTGCAACCTCAGGGGGCTGTTAGAGTAAAATGTATTCCCTGCTCGTGCCACAGCCGAGCGAGACGGCTCGGGGCGTCCACACCGCGGAGTGGAAGCGGCCAGGAAGAGGGAGGGCGGGGCTGAGGGCAGGACCACCTGGGACCCACCTGGAGGCAGAGGCCATCCCTTGCTCTGCGTTCCTCCCACCTGCGTTTCTTTCCCTTGGCTCCACCTAGCCGAGGCATGAAGCTTTCCTTTATGGCCAGAAGGAAAACTAAAACGATGCATTTAAACAATAGCTCCGTCTCTGCAAAATCACACCACTGTAGTCACTGAATGTCCATTTCACATTCTCGTATTAGTTTCACCTCCTCTCTAGAGAAGAGAACACAAATTCCCATCGATCACTCCGTCCACGTAAAGGCCAGGATCTCTACAGACGAAAGCGCAACCCACGCTGGAACCGGACGCGGCTCATCCAAGCTCAGAGCGCAGCCACTGAAGTGTCAAGACACCTGCTGTTGCGCGTCCCACGCGCAGTGACGCACGAACAGCAGGAAACCCACAGTCAGAACCCGGTAGAGAGGGAGACGGCGGCAGCCACGGGTCTGTAGCAAGCCTGAAATCCAGGTGGACAGGTGCTGCGAGCCCCGCACCCCTCCGCTGGGCTTTGTACCCCGTCTGTCCATCACACTCCACAGCCCTGGACGTGGCCGGGACGGCATCTTCCATTTTTAAGATGATCACATGTGAAGTGGGGGGTGGGGAGCGTGCCCTTCGGGGGATCATTCAGCCCTTAAAGCCTGACTTCCGGGAACAGAAGTTAAGACCCTCGAGGGTTTTTCTACAGTGCGATTGGTCAATGGATTGTTTTTACCACGTAGGCTTTCTGCATGTTTGTTAACATAATATGTGCAAAAATCTCAGTTTGCTTCAGACTATTTGCTTTCTGTCCCTTCCACATGACAGTGACCATAACCTAGAAACAGATCAGAACTCGGCCTCATTTTCACCTTTCTAGTCCCTGCCTCTGTCTCCCAGAGTGAAGGCGGCTGCTCCAGGTGTCTGGGGCCACTGCTGTGGGAGCCACCACCTGAAGCTGATGTTTGCCCTGAGTAATTTCATTCAACAGATAAACTTTATTAACCTTTTGGACATCAAAGGCTCTTTTATTTTCTGGTATAGAAATAATCTCTTTCTCAAAATCTTCAAGACCTTGAAATTCCAAAATTCTAGACTCTCTTCATTCCTTTTCATATCTGAGTTCAAATTGCCCAGTTCTTTGCCCAGCTGTTTCCTCTCTCCGGCAGCAACTTGCCAAGCACAGTCAACGGAAGGCAGGATGCCCTAGGACGGTTCTGCTTTCCAGATTCTTCCCGAGACCTTCAGACAGAGCAGATGGATTATCAGCCTTCCACACTACAGCAGGGGGAGTTTTACTAAATGTTTTAGAGCCACATACCATGGTCCTCCTCTGTCCTTTCAGTCAGCTGCCACCTCCAAGCAAATAATGACATATTTGCTACAGCAAATGCTATATGGTTTAGCTTATTTTTTTTATAGAATTTCCCAAACTCCAGAAGTATTTGCACCCCACCCTGCATGGTGAGGCGGTGTCACAGGGAGATGTCCAAAGCTGCTCAGCAGTGACCAGGCCACCTCACCACGGTGACTGTGGGGACCACATGGGTGCCTGGACCCCACCCCACCCAGGTATGAACAGATCCTAACTTGGGGAACACCTGACAGTGATGAGGTGCAGTGGTTTAGAGAAAATCACCCAAAACAGTTATTTACATGCAGTCAGGAATCTTATAAACAAAACAAAAATGTAAAGGTATCCATCAAAAATCACACATCATATCATAAAATAAGAAGATCTCAAATTCAACCAAAACAGAGCAATTAGTATCTGCCACAATGAGATCAGATAACAGGAAAATAAATATCAAGACACCTGGAAATTGGACAGCATAATTCTAATATAATTTAATAAACTGAACTGAATGAAAATGAAAAGAAAACACAAAATTTGATGACAAAGCTAAAGCAACACTGAGAGGTAAATGGGATAATTTAAAGCAGCTTTCTCAGTACTTGGTAGAATGCAGAGGATATATGAATAGAAAATAAGAATGTAGAAGATTAAAAAATGTGACCAAAAATCTTGATCTTATAGACATATGTAGCACATTACCCAAGAATGTAAAATAAGCATTTTTCATCCACACAGTTAAAACTATTGACCAAATGCAGGCCTCGGAGTATATCTCTGACAACAAGCGATTCAGCTGGAACTCATGAGCCAAAAGGCATCAAGAAAATCCCCACATTTTTGGAAATTAAGAAATACAGTTCTAAGTAAGTCGTGGGTCAGTGAAGAAGCAGGGAGAAATCATAAAACATTGTGAAGGGTCCAGAAACAAAAATTCCACCTATCAAATCTTGTAGGACACAAACTGTGCATTTGGGAAAAAAAAAAAACTTGTACAATACAGCTAGAAATAACATTTATACCTTATACATTTATTAACAAATACGTATTTGTATGTGTATTTTAGAAAATAAGGTTGACAAATAATGTGCATCCTTCTAAAAATGAAATGGGAGAAACACCCAATAGTCAATCATCTGAGAAGATTAATAAAACTAACAATACTTTGTATGACTAATGAAAAGAATGGATGAAAAAGCCTATTTTACATTCTTGGGTAATGTGCTACATATGTCTATAAGATCAAGATTTTTGGTCACACTTTTTAATCTTCTACATTCTTATTTTCTATTTATACGTCCTCTGCATTCTACCAAGTACTGAATAAAAATGACCCAGAATAAAAATGACCCAGACAAAGAATATCAGGAATAAAAATGGAGCATATAAATACAAGCGACTTTGTGGTAATTTGATGAGATCATGAACAATGTTTCATTCCAAAATACCTTGAAGTTGGGAATATTAGAAAATGCCCAGGAAAAAACAGAACTGACTAAAACTGACTCAAGAAACAGATAACCTGAATATTACCATGAAATAAATTAAAGCAGTAATCAAATATATACCCACAAGGAAATCTCCATGCACCAATGAGTTGGAAGAATCAAAACATATGCACACTTAGAGATCAGAGAAGTGGTAGTATCTCCCAATTTAATTTTGGAGGCTATTATAACCTTCATTCTACAACCTTACCAACAAAAGTGTGAAAAAAGAAAGTTGTACACTAGTATTACCTATGAGTAGTTTCTTTTGATGTTACCCAGGAAAGAAAGGCAGAATCAAGAAATGTGATGTATAAAGATCAAGAAGGGTGAAAAAAAGGAGTCACTAGTCGCAGATGATCTCATTGTATATATAGAAAACCTCCAAGAACCTACTTATAATCATTAGAATTAATAAGATAATTCAGTAGGCAGCATGATGTAAAAGCAGTATGCAGAAATCAATTATATTTTTTAAATATCAGCAACAAACTGTTATAAAATGAAGTAAAGAGATACCATTTACAGTAGCATGAAAAATCAACTTCATAAAAATAAATCTAACAGAAGATGTGCAAGACTCTTGAGTAAAAATGATAAAGCTTTTTTGGGAAACATTGAAATGTAAATAAGTAGAAAAACATACCATGTTCATGATTTTAAATCAACAAAAAACTGATGTATCTATTCAAGCCAATTCAAATTAGAACACCAACAGATTTATTTTCTTGACAATGGACGAGTTGATTCTAAAGTTTATATAGAAATGCCATCTCCAATATACTATTGAACAATAAGAAAGTAGGAGACCTTGCTTGGCCCGGTACCTATAGTTTTTTCCATGTTTGCAGTAATTAATACAGTTTGGCATTGGCAGCCGGGTAGGCTGGTCGACCCATGGAATAGGGTAGTTGACCCAAAACAGAGCTACTCATATCTGGATACTTGATATACGAAAAGCTGACCACATAGACAAAACACATGATGTTGAGATAGTTGAAGATCCACATCTCACACCACACACAAAAATAATTCCTGGTGGTTTGAAGACCTAAATGTGGAAGGCCAAACAAAGATTTCACAAAAATAAAATACAGGAAAATACAGTCACTATTTCAAAATAGGGAAGGAGATTTTAAACAACATAGAAAAATGCTACTAGCAAAGCAAAATACTGATAAATTCAACTACTTTACAAAGAAGGAATTCTCATCATCAACACATTCCACAGAGAGTGAAAGACAAGGGAGATGGAAGAACTTGAATATTCATTTGCAAAGGAAACTATTTAAGTGCTCAAAACCCACAATAAACCGTGCTCAACTGTGTTAATCATTGAGGAATACATATCAGAAATAAAAATGCATTTGCTAGATGAGCAAAAATTAAGAAGTCTGACAGTTAGCAAGTTTGGCAAGAATGTGAACCAAGAGAAGAACCCAATTACACCAACGGCAGAAAGATAAACCCATATAAACCCTGAGGAATAGACTGGAATTGTTTGGTAAAGCTAAAGGGGCACATACACTACAAGCCAACAATTTACTTCCTAGGCTTATACTTAAGAGAAAGACTTTTCCATATTTGTACCTTGACACATGTGTAAGAATACTTTTGACAGCACTGTTTTCATCACACAAGAATCATAAAAAATACCACGTATCAATCCCACAAATAATGTTAAATGAAAGAAAGACACAAAGCATGCACCCATGCTTTCCATTCAAACAAAATTTAAAAATCAAGCAAGTAAATTATATAATTCAGGAATCCATAAAATTTGTTAAAATGATAAATAAAAGCAAGTAACTGATTATTGCAGATTCACAGTAGCACCTACATTGAGCGGTAGATATGGGGGTCACCATGAGGGCTAAATATGTTCTTTTCCTCTGGATGGGATAACATAGGTTTTACTTCCATACTTATCCTTTAAAACCATAGCATGTGCTTTAGAGACATTTCTAATGCACGACATTGAACAATTAAGATAATTTTTAAGTGGAATCTAAAAAATATCAAGTCAGAAGTCTTTTTCTAATGATACATAAAATAACAAACTAACTACAATGAAAGAAAACACAATTGCAAATGGAAGAGCAAGTGAAAACAAAAGATTGATGTTTTTTTTCCTTAGATTTAGTCAACTTCCTTTTTGTTTGCTTGGTATTTTGCGGATAGTTGTTTAGACAATATTTCAAAGAACTAACCATCCTAAAGCAAATGTCAGGGTGGCCTGTTTCTCTAGGTTAATGTTTTTTTAATTTTATGGGCACATGAATCACTGGGACCCTCATGAAGACGCAGACCCCGACTCGGAGTCCGGGAGGAGGTCTGAGATTCTGACCAGCACAGGCTTCGCTTTGAGGAGCAGCCTCCAGCCACATGAGCTGCTGGGCTCTGCGAGTAGGGTGATCTGCGAGTAGGGTGACCCCCTTAGTCCCCCACGGCTGCCGTAACAGCCTCACACAACGGGAATTGACTGCCTCACAGACCTGCAAGTCCAAATGAAGACGGCGGGCCGTGTCCCTCGGGAGCCCTAAGCTCTGGCGGTGGGACTGGCCGCCCAAGGTGTTCCTTAGTTTGTTCTTTAGTTTGTGGCGTCACTCGTTCTCTGCTCCATCACACAGCTCTCTTCCTCCTCAGCCTGTCCATCCACCTGTGGCCAAATTTCTTCTTTAAGGAAACTAGTCTTACTGGGCTAGGTCCACTCTAATTCAGCTTGGCCTCATCTTAACTACTCACATCTTCAAGACCCTGTTTCCAAATGGGGTCACAGTCACAAGGCTGGAAGTGAAGACACATCCATAGCAGTGAACGTGGGGTTGCCCATTCAACCTGGACACACGTGGGAGTGGGCTGGAGCTGTTTACAACCTGGTGATTGGCTGTGGCACAACCAGAACATGCCAGGCAAACACGGGACGTTTATTCTCCCTATCTCTGGGGGACACAAGTTCTAGCAAGTCAAGGACCTTAAAGTCCCCTAGACAACACCCCAGCAGCGTCCCAAAGGGACAGAACTTGAAACATGTGATTGGCCTTCTGAGGAAAGGACTTCCAGCTGAAGTGAGCTCAGGTTTAGAGTTTGCAAAATGCACTTCCATTCCACCATGCCCTAGTGAGGTGGGTGTAAATTTCCCATCTGCTGCCAGCCAGCCAGTCTGGACCCCAGATTCTGCCTGCTCCTGAAATACTCAAAAGACATGGTCTCACTCCATTTTAATGATATAATTTCTACTTATGGCATGAGACACTGTTTTGTTTTATCTCTTTTGCATTTTTATTCTTTGCATTTAAAGTGATATTGTTTGCTTCTATCTACTCTTCCTTATTTTTATGATTTTAAATAACTTATAAATCAACTTTTTAAAGCAAAATAATTGTGTGATTAAACACATTCAATAACATTAAGGGCCACAACAAATTACTTATATTTTTGTGAGTAACTCATAATATTCTTTGGAAATCATTTTCTTTCAAAGTTTGTTTTCTTGGTATGAGTAAGAAAAATAGTTGTCAGAATTTTCAATTACTTCATTAATTTACCCAGTAAGACTTTTTAATTAAATGTACATATTTAAGGGAAAAACAACAAAGAAACTGCATTTAAAAAAATAAAATAGAGTAATATACATGTAATTTGAAATTATGCCAATGAAAAAAATACATGTCTTCCAATAGATGGTAAATCATTTATACAATCTGTGACATTAGAAAACAAAAGTGATTAAAAGGAGAGAACCACAATTAAAGTGAAAAAAACCTAAGGATTCTTTTTGTTTTTGAATCAGATAACCAGGATTTCCCCATTCTATTTACTAAATGCCATACAGAAAACTTTTTCTTCCACAGGTATTTAAAGAGAACATCGGAGAGCCTCATGTGATATTTCTGCCCATCTTCCTAAAAAATATGTTTTTAAGCAAGGAAATGAATATCAAGGTTTTAAATCATAAAAAGTTAAAATAATGAATCATATACAGTATTGAAAGAGCCTTAAACTTGAGGTATGGTTCTTTTGATAATGACATATGGTTTTCAGAAAAATAGCAGAAACTGACATTCTAGTAAAACAAAACGAGTGATTCAGAGCCCAGCAAAATCTAACATCGATTCTGGGCTACAAAGTGCCTCATGTGTCAAATTAGTCATAGATTCTGGCCTTACTGCAGGAGGCACGAATGATGTTCTCTGTTTGTTTCCTTTTTCCCTAGTGAATCGGAGAAAATGTATCCACATATGAAGGATACATAACGAAACAGCCTTACCACCTGTGATTGGTTGATTCCCCATGGAGCGGACCCAGGTTTGTCTTTAGAGAGCTTTGGAACTCCCAACTGAAACGCGAAGAAATTCCTTGTAACCATCTACGTTGTTTGCCTTCAGAGTTGTGTGACAATTGTTGGGAAATGGGCTGTTCTGCCTGCAATGCACCCCACCATGCTTTTGCATGTCTCTATTTGTTAAACAATCCATTCAACTGAATGTCACACACATCT
>PVKY010013092.1:0-11177 GCA_004027775.1 Bradypus variegatus | reverse complement strand
CCCAGAACGTGGTGCGCTCTGTGCCCACAGCGGCCCCTGGCCTGCCCGGCATGGTTGGGGCCTTCCCTGGGCTCACAGAGGCTCACGCCTCCCGGCGGGACAGCAGTCACACACCTGGACGGGCATCGCTGACCTTGTCTGTAAACGGGTCCCCGCTGCCCTGAACGTGTGCCGCCGTTGCAAGGATCGATGAGGGAGATGCAGAACTCAGCGCCACGGCTGTACCCGTCCCAGCTCCGTCAGCGTCTGCATGTTTTAGGGCCTTGTTAGCAAAGCACGGCGCTGGCAGATTAGACACCGAGTCCCTGTCGGGTGGGCGAGCGATGGTCATTGTCCTGTGTGTGGCAAGTCCATGCTTATGTGCCCCAATGAGGCCTGTGCCACCAGGGAGGGGCCGAGCCCGTCCTTCCGTTTTGTGGGCGAGGCCCCAGGGCAGCCCCAGGACACCAGCTGGTGTGGGCACATCGCGGAGGTTTGGTTGGCGGTTTTCTGCTGCTTTCCCAGCTCTTCCCCCCGCAGACCTCCAGGGACCCTTGCACTGAGAGGAGGCCCGGATCTCCACGCGGAGGCTGCCGGAGTGTTTGTTCTGTCCAGGGAGGAGGGGGTCCTCCTGGGCCGACCTGGGGTGCACTTGGCCTCCAGCTGGGCCCGAGGTCCTCCCTTCCAGCTCTCCCTCTGCCACTGGGGGCTGAGTTCTGAGAGGGTCTCGGGAGAAGGCCCAGCTGCTGAGCGCCCAGATGGAGTGGACACGTCGAGTATGTGGGGATGTCGGACTCCGGCCAATGGAGGGAAATCTCGGACTTGGCACAGGGGCAGGAGAGGAGAGCGTTTCAGAGGGAGAAGAATACACGGACTGGACACACCGAGGCTGGCAGAGGACAGGTGGTGGCCTGTGGGCTGTGCTTGGCTTGAGGACGTTTTGCTTGACCTGCCCGGAGTTAAATTGTTTGATGAAGTTCTGTTATGGCTTGCTAAAGCTGCCATTATGCAAAATACCAGTAATGGATTGACTTTTATAAGGGGGATTTATTAGGTTATAGATTTATAGTCCTAATGCCACAGAAGTGTCCAAACTAAGGCATCAACAGTAGGGGACCTTCACTGAAGAACAGCTGATGGCGCCCGGAACACCTCCGTCAGCTGGGAAGGCACGTGGCTGGTGTCTGCTGGTCCTTGGCTCCCAGGTTGTGTTTCAAAATGCCTTTCTCCAAAATGTCTCTGGGCTTCTGTCTCTCTTAGCTCCAGTCTCAGCTCCTGTGCCTCCTTGCTTGTTCTCTCAGGGCGTTTCTCTCTAAACGTGTGGGGTCCTCTCTTAGCTTTTCTGGGCAAACTGGGCTTCATCTCTTAGCTTAGCATCTCCAAACATTCTTCTGTCTGTATGTCTGTATCTCTCAGTGTCTCCCAGCAACTCCAGTGAACTAATCAAGACCCACCCTTGAATGGGCAGGGCCCCACCTCCATGGAAATAATTTTGTCAGAGATCTCACCCACAGTTGGGTGGGTCACATCTCCATGGAAACACTCAATCAAGAGGTTCCACCAACAAGGTTGGAATAAAAGATCACGGCTCTTCTGGTGTCCTAACAGTCTCAAACCAGCACAGGTGCCAACTTTTAAGAATCAGAGATTTCATTTAAAATTGTGAATTCTGGGTTTTCTTGGAAAAAAAAACACAAAAACCCCAGAATATCTAGCAAGCCTCAGCCGGGTGACAATAGGCAGCAGGTGTGAGTGGGGTGGGCTTTCCATAGTGGGTCAGAGCGATTACCCCTTCCCACTGACGTTTGCTGAGTTTGCTTTTCTCTCCGTGTCCTCAGGAGGCAATGGGATTTGAGGCTTTTGCTCTAGAATGAGCCGCAGTATGAAATACAGTTTCTTTTAACACTACATGAATCCACATAATCTCTCTCCCAACTGAAACAAGAGTTTCGCAAAATGATATTTACCTTCCTACAAGCAGTACACTGTTTTCTCTTCTGTTCTGTTCTGTCTTGTCCGAGTTCATTTTAAGGCATCGTGTTAAGACCGACCACAGTGGTTCCAGGGTCCGTGGAGGCCTGTAGTTGGCATAACGCTTCCCCGGCTCTCGGGCTGGAAGTGCTGGAGTTGAGGAGGGAGGTGGGAAAACGCTGCCCGGAGGACACCTCCAGGGTCTCACTGAGATTTGTTCTCTGAACTGGGGCAGGGTGCCTTTGATGGTTTTTAATTAAACTTTAATAAAAAAGAGAACAGAGGCCTCGTGCAACCCCGCTTCCTCCCTCGTTGCTCACACGGGCGGCTAAGCTGCTGTAAACAGGCGGGAGGAGGGCAGGCGGGGGGGCTGGGGGCAGAGCCCAGGCGATGGTGACGGGGTCCTGGATCCGGGCCAGCCTGGGGGACCCCACGAGGCTCCCGGGGCCCGGCCCTCCCCCATGTCCCTTGAGAACCCACATCAAGCCCTAACTCCAGTATCTGTGGATGAACTGATTTGGAAATAGGGACTTCGTAGATGGAACTGGGTTAAGGGTCTTGGGGAGCACGGCCTGGTTTTACGGAGGTCTCCGTCCAGTGGTGGGGGAGGCCGGAAGAGGATGCAGAGGGCAGAAGGCCATGGGGTTGGAGGCTGGGGTGAGGCAACCCCGAGCCAGGGACCACCTGGGATGGCCTGCAGTCCCCAGGGGCTGGAAGGTGCCGGAAGGGGCCTCCCACGGCACCTCCAGAAGGAACCAGCCTACAGACACCTCAGCCAGGGCCCCTGGCGCCCAGAGCCTGGAGGGGATAAATGTCCGCTGTTTTGGCCACTGGATGTGTGGTCATTTGTTACAGCGGCCCTGCCCGCCCTCTGTGCACCCACGGGTTTGAAGTTTGAACTTTCGAACCCCAGTTTCTCCCCCTCATTCCTGAGGATACTGGGGTGCTGCTTGATTGGCCGGAATAAACGGAGCCGTCCTGCCTCCCAGCCAGGGCCTTCTTTCCTGTGGCGGCCGCCACCCTGGGCCGATCGGCTGTGTGTCTGCTTCACAGACTCCCCAGTGGGCCCCCTTCCTGCTGGGGGTATTTGAGGAGAGGGAGTCGGTGGGCTTTGCTCTCTGCACAATTCCCAGCCAGTAGGCGCCTCGTTTGCACCTCGGTGGCACCCACCGCTGCCCTTTCCTTTCCTCTTTGCCATTGGAGACCCTGGGAGGACCCGGGGTCACCCCCCTTGGGCTGCCACACTCCCCCTCATTCAGCAGATGTTCAGGGGGTGCCTGTGGGGTTCCGACACCGCCGTAGTTGCCAGGATGTGATGGGCACAAAGTGGAACCTGTGCCCTTAGGAGGCCTTGGTGCACCAAACGGTGTCTACTGAAAAATAACTTCTTAAAATGTCCACGCGGGCTGTGCTGCCCCTTGGGGGCTGTTTGTACCCTCCGTGTTGACATGGCTCTTCCCTTCCGGGTTGTTCTCTTGGGAAAGCTGGGGTGGAGCCACCTAACTACTCATCATTTCTTAAGCCAAAGGGGCGTTCAGGATGGGAGAGATGCCAAGCGAGGAGGGTTGGCGCAGTGCGGTAGGCGCACGTCCTGCACACTTCCCAGTTCGGGGTCGTTTGTTATGTGGCAGAGGCGCCAGCAGAGCCACTCTGTCCCGACAGCCTGCCCAAGTGCAGATGTACACTGCTCGGCTCGCAGCTCCCCTGCTGCCCTCGGCGGCGGCTGCCCCATCTCCGAGCCACGGGTCCCATGTGGCGCCTCTGCTCTCCCCAGCTGCTGGGGAGATGCTGTGCGGACACAGGGCCACTGTGGGGCATGGGCGGCCGCATCCCTCGCTGATTCCGTTGGCTCCCATGTCCGGCCCTGTGACGGAGAAGGAGGAAGTCATGTCTGTGTGCACCACCCCGGCTCCCATTATACCCAGGGTCTCTTTTGTGTCCCCCGAGAAAGCTGTGGTGCAGCCACATCAGGTGGAGGCTGTGGCTGCAGGAAACAGGCCCAGTGACCCTCCCACCTGGTTGTCTGCAGTGTTTTCCAAACCTTAGGTTGTAGTGAGTCTGAACTGTTTTTTGGGTCATAACCAGCAAGTTCTAAAAAGCAGACAGAGCACAAATGTCAGGCGCATGGCCTGGGTGCTGCATCCCCGAGTTCAGACTGTCCAGTTGAGCGGTTGGGATTGGGGGACGCTCAGAAGTGGTGGGGAGCCTGTTCCTGGTGCTGAGCCCCGAGGGCCCCTCTCCTCCACGGCAACACCAGTCACCACTTCCGGGACCCCAGGGAGCCTCCTCCCCTGCAGGCCGTCTCTATCTTGTCGCCTAGGGGTGCAGCCACACACCGGGCCACGGTTAGGGTCGGGGACCAGGGTGACTCGCTTTGGGAGAGCCGGGTCACTGCCGGGGGAGGCCATTGCTGGTTCCGTCACTAAATGCGTCCAAGGCAGCACCTGGGTGCCAGGCCCCACAATTGCTGGGACCGGCAGCCGGCAGGACGGATGAGGGGGAGACGGGCAGCGTGGTGGAAACTGCCATGAAGGAAACAGCAGAGTATTGGGAGGGCAAGTGGCTAGGGGTGGGCTGCAGTGAGCGTCCTCTTGGATATCGAGACCCAAAGAGGGACACAGGTTGAAAGTGGGTTGGTGAGAAGGAGCCCACCATGCAGAGAAAAGGGGAAGAGTGCTCCAAGTGTGCTGGAGTGTTTTAGAATGTTCCAGAGTGTGCTGGAATGTTCCAGAATGTGCTGGAGTATTCCAGAGTGTGCTGGAGTGCTCTGGAGTATTCTGCAGTAATGTGCCAGAGTGTTTTGGAGTGTTCATATTCCAGCGTGTCCTGGAGTATTTGGAGGCGGTGCAGAGGCCCAGCAGCCACAGTGTGCTTGCTGTGTTTGGAGAAGGACAGACGGCTTGTGAAGCTGGAAGGAGGTGAGTGGGGGGCAATGGGTGTGAGACGAGACTAGCGAGGGGGCAGGGGCAGTCCCACTGGGCGTTCGGATCGCCGCACTATGCAGTATGCATTTCATTGCACGTGCAGGGGAAGCCTCCGAGACGCCGTGACATGACTGCTCTTGTCCAAGGACTGCTTTGCTGTTGGGCAAGCACAGTGGGGCACAGTGGATGGGTAGGAGTCTGCCGTAAGCACCTAGGCTGGGGCTGCATTGGTGGCTGCAGACCCAGGTTGGAACAATGTCAGAACTTGAAAGAAATGTGGCCCTTTCCTGAGCTGCCCAGTTGGCTTTGCCGTGTGCCCCACTCAAAGTTGACCCAGGAATGACTGCTGGCTGAGAACATGCGGGTCTTTGGGCTCATCCTGTTGGGTGCCTTGGCGATAATTTTCTAAAGTAGCTTTGGCGTTGAGCGATATTTTAACCCGAGGATGGAGCACCGTCACAGGCCTGGGAGCGGCCCTGCGCGATGTGGCGAGTCTGAGGCTTTCTGGGCGCTCAGCGGATGCTTGTTTGAATTAACGAATTAAAAAGAGGCAATTCATGCAATACTTTCTTAGGAAAAGTCTATCTCTGTTTCCATACATGAATGCAGTAGAAAAACATCTGGAGGATAAGAGTTACATGACTGTTCAACTGTTTTTCCTTTTCACCTTTCTTTTCTGTCTGAATTGCCTTGCATTTAGAAAGCATTACTTTTATCTCTTATTTGCCTGTATTTTTCAATGTCTGGCCACCTGGGAGTTCTAGTGAAAAAACAAACATTTAGTAAAATAAACACAACAGAGGAGAAATCACACAGAATAAAGATGACAAAGACATGACAGCAGCATTTCACATGTGCCTGTGTCTTCACCTTTCCTTCAGTTAATGAAAAAATTCAGTATCTACGTGTGCAGAGATGATGTGTGTGCATACATCAGTTTAAAATCTGAAAAAAGCTACTGATATTTCGTTTTAAAACAGCAAGAAAAATAGACGATTAGCTGTGAAGAACATACGCTTTCTCTCTCCAGAACATTCACGGATTCACTGGGAGGCTGATCCTTAGCCAGTCTCGCTCTCAGGCTGCAGACAGATGCTTCTGGTTATCGCTGTTTATCAGCCAACAGGGGTGGGAACGGCCGCCGTGGGTCCCTGCCCGGCCCGGCCGCCCCCTCCCGTCTTCCTGGCTCTCCACCCCTCGCCCCCGCTGGCCCGCGAGCCTGGTACTAAATCCCCGGCCCAGCCCCCGTAGCGGGATGTGCTCCATCCTCACGCCCGCATTCTGGCAGGCTCCGTCCTCTTGGCACAGCTCGTGCCAAGTCTCAGCGGTGACTTAAATGTGTAAGTGTCACCAGGCTGGACTCCCGACGGCTCCAGCAGAACAGCGCGACTCCGTGTCCCGGCCACCTGCGAACCTCTCTCTCGTGGGCTGAGGCTGACCCGGGTCTGGGGCTTCCTGCTCGGGCGGCACTGCCAGGTGTGTGGCGCCCGGTCCAGGGGTGGTCTCCTGCGATCTGAGCACCTGCGAGAGAGGCGGGTGGGGTGTCAGTCCCTCCTGCGGACCAGGGTGATGAGATGCCGGTTCTTGGCTTCTTGTCCCGAGGTGCACGAGGGAGCAGTGAGGACTGACACATCAACAGCGCTTCAGGGCCTCGGGAGATGAGACTGCGAGTCTCTGCAGCACGGGGGGGGGCCCCCCAGGGCGGGGGCAGCAGGGGGTAGATGTGCAGGCGTCCCGGGAGTTAGGCGGAAAGGGTTCCTGCATTTTCTTACAGGCCAGGAAGAGCCGGATGTGGGGAGAGGAGAGGATTGGGGGGGCTTTATCTGAGGCCCCCCTCTTCTCCGAGGGTCTCCCAGGAGGGGCGGGGGCTGCCTCAGGCTGCAGCCCAGAGCTCAGGGCCCCGGGGCAGGAGAGAAGCCCACAGCCAGTCTGGGGAGCAAGCATTTTGTTGTGGTTGATCCATGGGGACACGCAGTTCCGTGACCGTTTATGGGGTGATGTGTGGGAATTCGGGGGTCTCCACCTGGTCTTGTCATGGTCGATCGACCACGGGGCATCCATGAGCCTTTCCTGAGCCATTCAGGGGAGGGTCGTTTTGTGGCCAGCTGCCTCCAGAGCCCAAAGGGGATTGGGTTTCTTGAACCCTCACTGCTTTCCAGGAGTGCAGGTAAAATCCCCCGTTGCCCAAGGTGACGGCCATGCCCTGGTGGGGGGCCTGGAGATGGGAGCTTTCGGGGCCTCCCAGCTGGCCTCGTGGGGGTCAGGGGTTTCCAGCTCAGCACCGTGAAGCATGGCGTGGTCCTCACTGCCCAGGGCGAGACGCCCGCTCGCGGTTTCCTCTAAGCGGGTGGCCCTTCCGGCTCCGTGCTGGAGACCTCCCCACGACGAGAGCACTTTCTCCTCAATTCTGCTCTTAGGGCCGAGCTGGGTAGTGACCCAGGGCAGCTGACGTGCCCTTGATGTTAGGGAGGGGAGAAAGGGCGTGGCCTTTTAGGGAGGTTGCTGAAGCGCCTTATTTTTCAAGAGAAATGGGTGATTTTGGTGTGTATCTGCATCTTGTAAGTTTTAAACACCGTGGCAGCCGGTAGCAGCAGGTCTAACGAAGCGGGCGGGTAACGGACGTGGCCCCGGTGCCCCTGCCCGGGTGACGACAGCCGCGACTCCACGACCAAGTGGTCAGTTATCGAAGTCCGATCCACGGTTCTCTGAGGGGAGACTTGGCATCCGAGGTGCTCAGGAAGAACAGCCATGTTTGGGGAAATACACTGACAGAGGATGCTTTATTTTGGTTTGACAATTGTCGTTTCTCATTCCTCAGGCTGAAATAGTCCCCCCCACCCCTGCCGTGGTGATGAATGACTCCCCCCAGTTCCCCTAAAAGCATAAAAGCCAGTGATTAGTTTACATGGAACTTTAGTTCTTGGGGTCTTCATCCAAAAGCATTGGCTAATCTTGGCTTATTGATGTGACATAAGATTGATTAAATTAAAATGATAAAAAGCACATTTGTAAGCGTATTTATTATTATTTTTTAAATTTATTAATGGCCCTCAACAAACACCAAAGCAACTGTGTTGCAGTTTCCTTGGCTTTTCAAGCAAATGCTGTGAACTGGATCGGGTTAAACATGGGGATTTATTAGCTCATGGGTTGAGGCAAAAAGAAAGTCACGTCCCGGCGTCGGCAGGCGATGCTTTCTCCCTGGGCACTGGCGTCTGGGCTGGCTGCCGCCCACCCTGGGCCCGGGTGTCCGTGGAGAGGCTTGTCCCTGCCCGGCCGGCTTCTGTTCTGCTTGGCTCCGTGCCCCTCTCTCTCTGTCTGAGTTTCATTCTCCCGTAAAGGCCTCCAGTCCTGGGACTAAGGCCCCCCCTGGGTGGGCCTGGCCGCCTCTGAACTGAAGTCTCCTCCTCAAAGTCCTGCTCCCAATGCGTCTACACCTGCAGGAGTGGATTACACTTGAGAATGTGGTTTCCTGGGTGCAAATAGCTCCGAGCCACCGCAGGCCTTTACCGAAGTCACTAATTCTTCTTTTTTTCTTGTGCTGGTCACCTTCTGGGCTGCAATCTTTCCTCCCCTTTGGGTCCCTGCTACCAGCTGCCGTGTGTTAGTTATTAACAGAGCGTTCAGTGTCTCCAGATGCCACAGAGAACATGTCCTTCCTACGAAATAAGGTTTCTCCACAGTTCAAATATGGAAACAGATTTTTAAAAATATATATTTTTAAGCCAGATACTAAAGGGCAAATATTGTGTGATGCTACTAATTGAAATATCCAGAATAAGCTGACTGATGGAGACTGAAAGTAGCTTAGGGACCCCAGGGGCTGGGAGGGGTGTGGGGAGTTAGCTGCTGTTTGGGTGACGAGACAGTTTTGGTGATGGGGTGGCAATGGCACAACTTTGTGAAGGTAATGAACACCACTGAATTAACACTAAAACATGGGTAAAATGGGATATTTTGCATTATATGTAGTTACTGCAATAAATGTTTTCAAAATGAAAAAAATATATTTTTTAAGATGTAGTGTATCCTGTGGCAAGAATTCCCACAGCACTGAGGATTTCGGTGGAACCTGGACCTCCCCCAACCCTGGCGTCCTCCAGGAGCAACCTCTACCCCCGTCGTCGTGACAGCCAAACAGCTGCAGACATCGGGGAAGGGGCTGCGCCTCGGGCTCCCGCTGAGGACCTCTGCCCCGGAGGCAGACTCCGTCTGGGTGAAAGTCTCGGCTTACACAAGCACGCGTGCGGGTCTGCGTATTTGTGAATGTCTGCGTGTGTAACTTGTAGGAAAGGCCGGTGCACGTTCACTCCACACGCTGTTCTGCGCCACGCTTGGTTTTCCACGTGTGATCCTTTATTTTGCTTGCAAATCTGCCGTTTGGGGCGTGTGGCGACAGTGGGGTCTGGGGGAGCCCTTTTGGGATGGTGACTGCCAGGCTCTCCTGGGAGGGCAGCCGTGCCGTGCCCGCGGCTCTGTCGGCATCCTTGTTTCCGGGTGGCTGGGCCGAGGGTGAGACCGGGACAGTGAGGTGGGCATCGTCGTGCCCTTTCCCACCTCCTCGTTGTTGCATCAGCTTCACCCCACCAGCCTCGGACTCGCCCAGATCTACAGGGGATGTTGACCCCGTGTCTCCTTATGGGGTCAGGGTCCAAGTCACACTGAAAAATAAAAGCACTTGGGATGGGAGAGCTTTTGGCCATTTTTCTGAAACTGCAGCGAGGCACACACATCACTGGGTAACAGGCCGGCAGAGCGTGCCCCACTTCCCTTCCTCGACTCGCCGTGTCTTGGCTGCTCCCTGAGCTGGACGTGTGCATCCACCTCGTTCCTTTTTAGAGGCTGAAGAGTGTTCTATTCATAGACGCATTACAGCGTCTGGGGAAACGATGCGCTGGTTTTAAAATAATGCAAACTGTTAAGTCCTGCCTCCCCGATACAATGAGGAAATGGTGCGTTGATCGTCAGGAGGGCCGAGACTGTTCAACAACGAAGGGTCTGCTGTGGCGGAAGCTCACTGGCCCCACGGGTCGGAGGGCGGGCTGCCCCCACATCTCATTGACTAATAGGAGGCAGCCTCCTTTCTCCGGGAAAAATAAGTTTTCTCATGATCACTTAAAAAAATCCATGTTTCCACAAGAAAACTCACCTGTGGTGTTAGAGCCAGGTGCTGGTCCCCCCCATGGGGCCAGAAGGGCATGAGGGGGCTTCTAGAGAAGCAGAGAGAAAGGTAAACTGCCCGCCTCACGTGCATCTCGAGATGACTTCCAGAAGGATTAACACCTGCAAAAATAAAGAAACTTAATCCCTCACAGGCAATGTGGATGGATGAGTTTACTTAACCCAGCAGGGCCAGGGCTTTCCTAAATACACCATCTGCTTAGAAACGTCAGAAGAAAAGAGCAGTAAATTGGACCCCATGGAAATGGAAAAGCTTTGCATCATGAAAGTACAATAAAGTTTTAAATTAATAATAACCCCTAATATACTCTGGGTGCTCGCTGTGCACCCAGCACTGTGGGGGGCATTTTCTGTGCATCTCACTAACAGTCACCCTGAGAAAATCATCGCTGTCGTGCAGAAGGGTTTATGTGTTTAGCAAAGAGCTATTACAAATCAAAAAGGAAAAGATGAACGGACCAGAGGAAAATGGGTGAAGTATGTGAAGAAATACGAACGGCCAGTGGGAGCAGTAGGTGGTCAGCGCTCAGCCTCGTCACACAAAGGAGCAGCACTGTCCGAGCAGGAGACGTTCTAGAAGGACAGTTCGGAGAGGGTGCTGGAAAAGCTGTGGGAAATGAGCCACCTCGGCCTCCAACTGCTGACACCGAGACTGCAAGTTGGTGAGTCTTCCTGAAGGGAGATTCACGTAAAGATTACAGAGCACGTGCTTTCGGAAACGTATTCTAGTTAAATATTCAGGAAAGCACGAGAGAGGTGTACTGGAGACGCTTGCTACAGCGTTGTTTGTGCAAGTGGGAAACTGCAGACAGCCAATTGTCAGGCAGTGGTTGTGCAGGGAGGGTTCGCCCAGCCAGCCTGCAAGGGGCCTTGGCCGGCATCTGGGAGCCTGGCCTTCCGGAGGGTTCTGACATGCACTAAATGACCAGGGCTCCCTGCATCTGAATGTTTGCACAGATGCCTCGGTTTATGCTGAGCACCTGCTCCCCTTCTTGGAGCTGGAACCATGGCCCGTGCCAGGCAGGGGCTGCTTCCGTGAGCCTTCAGTCAAATCCCCGGGCACCAGGTCCCGACAGGCCTCTCCGGTAGACGGCCTTCCACGTGTGTTGTCGTAGCTCATTC